>JAIEZT010001373.1:13058220-13270720 GCA_019594935.1 Periophthalmus modestus | reverse complement strand
TGAATGTCGCCATGTGATGACGTCAGCGTGCGGCTCACATGGAGCTGTTGGTTGAACAGCATCACTTCACAGCAAAGATGAGTAATAAAACTAAATAATAAATAAAAACAACAATATTATATTTTTCATTATTTTAACTATTTATTGACATTATTTTAGCTATAAACCACAAATTTAGTAATAAATAAGAAAATATAGCAATGCACTAAAATAAAGGTTTAGATCAGAGTCCCAAACTTTTTAGGCCTTGCAAATGATCTGGGACCACCACTGCAAAATAATAAATGTGGAAAAAGGAGGAAAAGTGGGTTTAATATAGTTAATTTGAATACCTGAATAGTATGACCTAATTCAGACATGGGCAAACTACGGCCCGGTGGCCACACATGACCCTTTGGGCTTATTAATACAGCCCACCGAATGTGACCAAATTATATTAAAATAAGTAAGGGTAAACCTTGTTCAAAGTTTTTCAGCTGTGTTTATTTAACTGAAATTTAATAAATTAAGTAATGCATTTGGAAAACAATGAACCTTGCATATTCATGCTTTGCTACATGTTACAGGACTAAACCAAATTCTACAGTTTTCAATTAAAAAAAAAAAAGTTTTTTTAGTTTGTTGGAAACTCAAGAAGATGTCACTGACAACACATGGTTGTCAATGACAATGAACCAATACATTTTGATGATATAGAAATATGTTTAAAGTACCAGGATAACTCTCCTTGTTTAACTCATAATCTCCTTACTGAGAGAAGGAGACAGGATAACCACTCTGCTTCAGTAACACAGTCTAACAACAGTCCACAACCTTACAGCTCTGTACATAACTCTCTCTATGCCTTTGTATGTACTGCCTGGTGTCTTATTAGATTACTGTGAAATGCATAAGTCTTTCCACAGGTTTCACATTTGAACTTTCTCTCTCCAGTGTGAACACTTTGATGGACTTTAAGATTATTAAAAGTTGTGAATTTCTTACCACAATGAGCACACGGGTAGGGCCTTACTCCAGTATGCACCAATTTATGCCTCTTCAAATGACAAAAACTGACAAAAATCTTCTGACACTGATCACATTGGTAGGGTTTTTGCGCTCTGTGAATACTTTCATGCCAGATTAGTTCCTTTTTATGTGCAAATTGGTGAGGACAAAATAAACATGAATGAGGTAGACCTGAAGATTCGTAAGATATAGGGCCCATAACTTGAACATTTAGAATGTTAGATGATTCATTTGGTTGCATAGGCAGTGAGCTTGCATTTTGGTTAATGTTGAAAGCTAAAACCTCTCCAATGTCTTCAGTATTGTTTTCTAGGGACAAAACAGCAGGTAGGTAGTCACCTTGCCTCAAATCTGATTTTGAAATGAGGTTGGGAGATGGCGAACACTCTTGGGGGATAGAGCAGGTAGCTGACTGTTGTCTCGATAAAATGTTTTTATTTTTGTGGGCTGAATTTAAGACCTCATCAGATTTTGCATTAGAATTTTGCCACTTGGGTTTGGGGATGGGATGAAGATGTGGTTCTCCATTAGGCAGAGAAGTCTTGTTGTTATCTGAGAAAGAGGAAAGAAAACAAACTTTTATTTAAAAAAAAAAAAAATCGAATAATGATATTTTCTGTTTTTTATTTTGACTTGTTTGTATTGTGATTTAAAAAGGTGCACTACATCACTTTTCTGGCATTCCCCTGGAGAGGTTATTGCTTTGGGCGGAATATTCCACAGAGTATAGCATTTAATTTGTCTGTCTCCATGGAGACAAACAGGTGATATCACCAGGCTTTACTACAGGTCATATCTGTGGAGAAGCAAGCCCTTTAACAGTAAGAATGCATGTTTTTCTAATTAGTGTGAACACATGCCATTGAATATATACAAGCCAGACAAAATACCATACTGTGGAATAATCCAAGAAACTCTAGGGAGAATACAGTATGCCCCTCCACCAGAAAAGTTACGTAGTGTGCCTTTAAGGTTTCTCTTTGTGTTCTGTAAAGTACTTTAAATTTTTAATATGCGCTACAGACAATTTTTGTGAGGCAAGTTTAAGACAATGGATTAGGACTGCAAGATGAATCATACATTTAATGTTCATCATAATTAACACATAATAAAAACTGCAGCTATTTAGGTAATATGCCAGAGACGTAAATATCTCTGCCTCTACAAGACCTCTAAAAACCTGTTCTGAAATACATGGGATTCTTGTATTTAGTTTAGCAGTTTATATTTCAGTCACATTGTCAGTAAATTAATAGACATAGATACCTCCAAGTTTCACCACCTGCTCCTCAGACTTCCAAATCCTGCTTGAATTTTCCCGAGATTCTTGACTCTGAAAAAATAAAGCATTTTATTTTCAAAAATAAACCTCTATGGCAAAAATAATCATGTCATCACCAATGATTTCAGAAAGAGACTTAAACAACTCTATAGGCATTTACTTTTTTTCAATAAACCAAACTGAAAATCATATCAACCAAAATTGTCAACTCAATAAAACTAGGTACACTATAAATACGATCTTAATTATGTTAACTATGTTTTAGTGAAATTAGTAGTCTAACCTGCCATGCACTTAAAAAAAACATTAGGGCATTCCGTTTAACATGGTCAATTATGTAGCAAACAAATATGTAAATAAATACTACACAAAAAAACATGACAAACATGATCAAGAAAATGTATCAGTACTTTATTAACAATCCCAATGTTGCCAATGTAAACAAATGTCACACATAAAATACTAAAAATACAAATAACATTTACAGTGAAATTTTTCACAAGGGCAAGTGAAACCTTTGCTATTGTGTGGTTCTTTTTACACATTATTCACATTTTGTACTAGATTCAAACCTCAACCAAGAACTTTAGACATTCATCAAGACATGAATCAAATAATGATCATGATGAAGAATCTTAAATATGCTTAAAAATTGTTTATATTACTCACAAAGAGCAGTAAAAGTATAAGATGTGGTTTACCTTAAAACTTCTTTATCTATAAATATTTCAGGTCCTCAGCACATGGAAGTAAAGCTATTAAGGCTAAGTAAAGGGTATTATTATGCACCTTTCACAATGAGAGGATTAATGGATACAAGTATGTAATAACTGGCAAACAAATCACTCACATGTTATTTTACAGCACAGTGTCAGCTTCATAATAAGATGGAAATAACGGAAAACTGGTAACCGTTTCCATATTATCAAGAAATGCCATTTCCTGATAATTTAGAGACTTCAACCTGGGTTGGACTGCAATCACATGAGCATGAAACAAACAAGACTGAGGAGTGGCTGATGTGTCCTGGCCCTTTCTATCAGTAATTATTATTTTAGACAGTCTAAAGTAATGCAGTACAGTAGTTACAAGGTTAAGGTTAAGGTACACTCCCAGTAGGGACATTTATCCTGTGCATTTGACCCATGCTTCAGTGCTGCTGGGGCAACCTCTTAGACTTAGTCAGGAGTTAGCTGGAGGAGTTTACCTACCATCGACCAGACACACACAGCATAAAAACTTATTATGAAAAGATTTTTTTCCCCCAGTTTTTGTAACTTGATTTTTTTTTCTTAGCAAGATTCCGGTATCCAGCCCTTCCAGTGTAAATGGTATAAGGAAAAATAAAAGAGAAATGTTCTATAATAGTAATCATTATAAAATACCTTGTAGAGGCAATTAACATTCCACCCATTCATTTTAAATTCAAATAGGTTAATCTGGGTTTTTTTTTTTTGTGTGATATTAGAGACAATATAAACAATAAAAGACATTGGATATGTTGAGTTGAGGGAAGAGGGAGTGCATACATCCAGATTTGAAGACAATAAGAATGACATACTTCATCTTCTTATATGGGGCTGTAAGTGTGTGTGAGTGCGAGTGTGTATGGGTAGATAAGCAATAACTGAAAAATAAAACTAAAGAAATAAGAGAGAACATTTAAAAAGAAGATAAAATAATTTAGTAAGGTTCCAAATTGATTTGTTTATTTTTTTTTTTGGTAAATCGGGTCAGTTAATCTAAGGGCAGCAAAACTTTTTGCTGGTCACACTTGACCCTGAGGGGGTTGCTGGCCTCCTTCTCTAATTGACAATTTTTTAAAAAAATTTTTTTTAATTTAAAAAAAGGGTGGGGTGGGGGGTGGAGGATACAGAATATTACTGATTCAAAATAAGATGACTAAATTGATACAGATTAAGGTAAATTGTTTTTGTAATATAATACCTGCTCAAAAATAATAATAATAAATAAATAATAATTAAAAAAAGTTGATAGTGGTGTGGGTGGCATATAAATAGTGAAGGGTGTGGGTCAGATATTATGTGGGTTGGTGTAGTTTTTTTATACTTTATTGTTGCTAATGTCACCTCTCAACACAGTTCACAATTATTTCACAAAAACAACAACAATAATAAAATCAATCAGTAAATAAATGATAATAATCAATGCCAAGTAAGGAAAATAGAAAAAACAAGAGGCTGACCAAAAAAAAAAGTAATAGTGAAAAATAATAAGCGAAAAGGAAAAAAAAAAAAGAATACTATAACTTAATTACTAATAAGTTGGAGAGAAAAAACAAACAAAAAAACACATACATACATGCGTACATACATACATAGATACGTACGTACGTACATACATACATACATACATACGTACATACATACATGCATACATAATGGTAATTATAGGGTAAGGCAGGGTAAGGGTAGAAAAGGTGAGAGAAGGGAGAAAAGAGAGAGAATGTAGAAAGGGAAAGAAAAAAATGAGGCGTGTGCAGGAGGGTAAGATCAGTTGGAAGGGCTGATTGGGATTCTTTTTAGAAACACCTGGAGAAGCACTGGTTTGGAAATCACTGCTGTACAGAACCAAACCTAGACCTGACCAGGACTGAACCAGGACTAGAACAGGACTAAACCATGTCTATTAGGACTTTATCAGGTTTAAATCATTATCAAACCAGTGTGAATGCAGTTTAAATTAGATGTACCTCTTCTACAATGGCACAACAATTTTTTTTAACTACTTCCTCCTTGATTAGATTGAGTTTGCAGATGTATTCTCTTCATGTGCCGCTGTAGATTACTGGGATGTGAAAACCACCTGTTACACACCGAGCAGCTAAATGGCCTCGCACCCGTGTGGACGTTTTTGTGGATTTCCAGTTGACTTGTACAAACGAATCCTTTTCCACACAGTCCACAGATGAACTTCTGCTTCGAATGGCTGTTTAGATGATTGGCCAACTCCAGCTCCAGAAAAAACTTTTTGGGACATTTTGGACATTTGAACGGTTTGATCCGAAGTTCATCTTGAGAAAAAGTTTGTCCACTTAAGTTGTTTTGGCTTGAATTCTTGATGTTTTGATTGCAAGTATTTGATTGTAATAAAATATTTGATTGTAAGTTTGATGTCTGCTGGTTAGTTGTAGTGCTGAATGAAGTAACGGTGCAAAATGTTCCAGCCGTTTCATTTGTAGAAGTGGTAGAAGAATTTGACATTTTGGTAGCATTTTTGTCATATATTTTTGTTTTATCACAGTGAGAAAAAGGGATATTCCTGTGTGAATTCTTGGTGACGTTTTGTGATCCACTGACCTCTGTTTGGTCCAAAGATGTGGAGCTGTTGTTATTGGTGTCTTCAACTGAAGCGTTGCCCTCCACTTTGACAATGATGAGATTGCTGTCCTCCTCCAGCTCTGTGGGCTGAACAAAGACATAATTAGAGCGAAAATAGCATTAAAAGCTAAAAAGAAATCTTGAAACTAAAAACTAGCATAAAACAGTAAAAGAGTGAAACAATATCGATATTTCAATTTACTGTAATGTCTTATTTGATAGTAATATGGGTTATGAATATTTAGTATAATTCACAAAACCAAGTCTGGTTGCATGTATATTTGGAAGAAGACGTAGTCCTATTTATATCATATAGCACAAGCATTACAGGAACCAATAGCTTTTATTTGTTTTTCATTCACATGTCACTTTTTTATTTAAAGTTAATGCACAAAAACAATAACCTTTAAAAAAAGGTTTTGACAAAACTGCTCCCATACATGCGCAAACATTGTTTTAAGTTACATTGTGTAAAATACTAAGGCTTGGGTGTCCAAAAGTAGTTAAACTTAGCATGAAAAGGAATATATTACATTTGTATTATGTTATGTTTGATAATTAATGTTATGCTTACATATGTCTTAAATCAATTAAAATAAAAAAGTGATTATTGCATTGTATAGGTCTTTCAGAAAACTACATGAACTTATGAATGAGCTTCATCAAATCTATTTAAGAACCAGCTTTGTACCTCTGTTTTGGAGGTGGTAACAACCTCCTGATGTGGGTCCTGGTCCAAAACTATGGGAGGAGACTTTAGCTGAGGCCTGTTTAAAAACCGGGGCCTGGTCTGGAGACTGGAACCTGACAGAAAACCACAAGAGGCATGATATTCATTTGGATAACATGGCAAGTGATAATGAAACAACTGTAAGCCTTTAATCAGCTGATTATTTGGTATCTTGACCAAAATTTATATTACACGACTAATTGTTTTACTGAGATGGTAAAAGAGTTACATACGTAGCAGAAATGAGAAAACAAGGAGTGAAATACAGTGCATGGAGTTTTAGGATTGTGCTGTAAATTTATTTTTTATTTATTTTACAAACAAATACAAAATTAGATATTTTCTTCTCTTGTGGGTTTGTCAGTGCATTTTGAGTCAAATATGGTCATAGGTCATGGAGAGGAGCTTTGAAAATCCTATTTAGAATAAATTATGATCTTGGACAGTACAGGACCGCCGTGCATTTTACCCGTACCAGGCGGAGTGTCCTTGCCGTGGCGGTGCTGCAGGAGCCTCACGCCGGGGCAGAGTCGCCCTGCCCCGTACCCTTCCGGTGCCTTCAGCCGCTGCTCCGCTCGGTACCGGGACACTTGGAGCTCCAGCAGTTTGACCCTCCGCCGCAGACACTCGTTTTCCTTCATGTTCCGGGTCATTTCCAGATTAACTACGGCGTATCCGTCTTCTACGGCTTTACAGATCTCAGCCACCGCGGCGTTTGCGAGGACCTCCATAACAGAAGCGATCTGCGAGTGCAAATCTGCGACCGTGGGCATCGTGAAAACAACAAAAAAATAGACTTTTTAAAAACTTTAAAGTGTTCAATATACGCGAAAATACAAGCAGTTAAAACCACGCCAGGATCGGGTTAAATTACCCGCTTGTAGCATTAAAAAGAAGATAAAACTTTGCGAAGTTCGCCCTTCATTGTTGTTGTTTCTGAAGGCGGAAGTTGGAAGCTCTTCTGTGGAGTTTAACGGTGGTTCACGTCCATAAAGTTGTATTACCGCCATCTAGTGCCAGTAACAAAAAATATACACAACACACATATCACACAACAATCTGTATATTTGAGAGGTTTATTATGAATTAAATTAATTTAATCATTAAATGTACAAATGTGTAATTTCTTTATCTCCTTTATCCACCAAGCATTTATTCAGCTTCCATTGCTAAACAATTGAGCAAGGTCACCTCTCCAAAGATCTGAGCTATAACTTGGCCTGGTTGTGCCACATTGTTTCCATGGACATAAGTGCAACTTTTGAGATGTTTTCTAGGCAAAGCATGAGCAAAAGCAGGAGGCAGATTCTCCACCAGAAAAGTTGCACTGTACACCTTTAAGCATTTTCTATTCATTATATTTACATATACATACATTTTGATAATTTAATTTGTACATTAAGAAAATACTCATTACATTTCACAGTCTTCAAACCCCAAAGGCTCTGAGCACCAGCCTGCAGGTTCCTGATCCACAGAACATATGTGACTAAAGGCCAGGTCAGATCTACCAACAGTAAAGAGGATGGGACGATAATGAGCTTCAGTGGAGACAGTTGATGATCCAATGATGTGGGCATCAAACCAGAGAAGTCACACCTGCACAAAGAAAGTATTAGTTTAAAAATATTCTTTTTTTCAAGCCTTTAATATAATTGTTTTCAATGACGAAAACAAAGGAGTCGATTACCATAAATTTCGGACTATAAGCCGTGATTTTTTTCCCCACGCATTTAACCCTGCGGCTTATACAACGGTACGGCTAATTTAAAAATTTAAATGTGTACCATCTTTCTGTGTGAATATGAAATGTCACAACATGAAAACCTGCAGCTTATATTCAGGTGCGGCTTGTATATGTACAAAATTGATTTTCTTTTAAAATTTAGCTGGTGCAGCTTATATTCAGATGCGCTCAATAGTCAGAAATTTACGGTAGTTCTAGGCAGAGAATATTCAAATATCCATTGTGATTCTATTTGCTGTTAATCTTACAGCTTTACTCACCGTAAGAGAATTTGCATTGTTTGAGTGCCTCGCTGAAGCCTTCGCACAGACTCAGATCACTCTGAGTTGTGGCACAGTCCAAAAACTGCTTGACCTCAAAGTGG
This sequence comes from Periophthalmus modestus, assembly GCA_019594935.1. Lineage (NCBI taxonomy): Eukaryota > Metazoa > Chordata > Actinopteri > Gobiiformes > Gobiidae > Periophthalmus > Periophthalmus modestus. The sequence goes on along the minus strand of JAIEZT010001373.1, from coordinate 13,262,248 downwards.
CAGGGCCCAGGTTGAGCAGGTGCAGGCCGCGGTGGCTCCTACAAAAGAGAGAACGCAAATATGATCCACAAAAGATCCGTTAGGGCTGCAAGATTACAAAATATCTGTTTTATTCTGTATGTATATGTCAGAACAAATTTCAGTCCTTTTTGTCACTTTTTCTGTTGACTTTGAACAAAATTGTATTACTAAAATGCAAGTCTAATCCATGCTTGAATAACCAAAAAAAAAAAAAAAAAAAAAAAAAATCACAATTGGATTAGATATTGCTCTCAAAATGTTCGCCGTTATTGTATGCAGCCTCAGTCTGGACCCTCAGCTGGCTCTGCTTGCGCACAAAGACAAACCACACTGAATGAGTTTCACTGAGAAAAGTCTCACTCTTTATCACTAACTCGGAGTTATACCTGGTATGTTGGTCGGGCTGGTTCAGTGCTAGTGTTGTTGCTGCTGCTGCTGCTGCTGCTGCCTCCGCTGAAGGCTCCAGTGATGGCACTCCCCACCACATGCCCCACGGCAGACCCCACTGCCACCCCAGCAGCAGTGGTTGCCATCTGGGCCATGAGTCCTGGGCCCTGGGACGGAGCTGGAGCTGCGGCCAGGGAGGAGGTAGGGGGATGAGAGGGGGCGGGTGCGTGGTGAGATGGAGGAGGGCTGAGAGAAGGAGGAGAGGTTTATTAGGTACACATGGGTATAAATACAATTTTATAGAGTCAAATATATTTACTACTTAGACTAACAACTCTTTGATATTGGAAAACCTCTTTTGAAAAAGTAAATGTTTTACACAAAGGTATAGAGTTGTTGACAGAGTTTATACCATATATTTAACACCACAATGACAAAACGGCAAATCTTATATAGATAATAATAGTCTCATAGGCCTAGTCAGTAAAATCCAATATTTATTTATTTTCTAGTGTTTACAACGGAATGAAAAGTGAATGAGCAGCACAGGTTTAAGTGTTACTTATTATAAGAATTGTTTGTTATCCACTGTACTGATGTGGGCTGGCACTTGCAGGTTTTAGAAACAATATTTTAACTACTATAGAAATAATGAAATATGACAAAACAAAACCTGTGCAGTGCAATGTAAAGAAAAAGAATAAAGAACTCCCATTTGACCTGTGACCTTGCAAAGCTCCATCAATTCCTTATGACGCAACTGGAATATTGTTTTAGTGTAAGAAAAATACATGTCAACAGACCTTGGCATCATTATATTGTCATTAACGAGAGCAAATATTTCTCTTTAAAACACGATCGGAGGAATACTGTTGCAATGTTACAATTACAACTTACAAACACCCACATTGTTAGAATAAACCAAGGATAGCCTTACCTCGCAGGAGCAGGAACAGAAGGACGGCTACGGCTGCCTCTCGCCATGTCCAAAAAGTTGATTAAAAAGCGTAGAAAACGCCAGTAGAGTTTTCTAGAAGGAGCGCTCTGAATTAGATACAACTCACGTGTAACTGACCTTGTAGTGTGGAGAGACCGGTTAGCTATGACAAAAATCGCGAGACTATACTATGGAGTAAGAAGTATCGCGAGATGTTGGTGCTAACATTGACGCTAACATGACGGTAACATAAATAGCAAAAGTCTGGCAAGAGACATAAAAACGAACCAAAGCAGAACAAACAACAAGGAATTTATGATCATTGCAGTTTAATTCATCATATATTTTTTATATTTAAAACGTTTCCAAGACATTTTAAGGTAAATTTTAAAACCTACTTCCGGTAGTTTCATAATAAAGCAATTTTTATAGGACAGTTGTTATTGTTTATCATTAACATTTATTTATTTGACTGTAATAATTATGGTTTATTAACGTTACATTAATAAAAAGTGTCTGATTTGTTGGCTTATATGGAGAAATCAAAAAATTTCAAGAAAATTATGAAACCGGAAACAGTTTTCACGCCTCACCGTCTCGTGGAGCACAACCGCTATATAAACGTGGACCACAGAGCTCATACATTCCTGCACGTTTTATCAGTCCATACTTTCACCATGCCTTTCCTTGACCTCCAGACTAACCTGCCTGCGAGCAGCTTTTCCGAGGACTTTCTGAAGAAGTTTGTGTCGGTGACTGCGGCTGCTTTGGGGAAACCAGAGGACGTAAGTCAAATTAAAGGGTTTTATTTGTGTTAACTTTTAAGCAGTGCTGTGCAAGTGTCTGTGTCCACGGCCAAATTCTGTTTGTTGTAAATATTACGTAAGTGCAAACGGTCACGCTGCTACTGTCTTGTTACCTCGTTATTATCAGGCAAAAAAAAAAAAAAAAAATCAGGCTTCAATGAGTGTAAGATGAACCCATTGGTGTGAAATAGTAATTAATTTATTTTCATTCATTTATCTTTATTTATACTGGGAGAGGCCAAAGAGTAACGAACTTAGCACAACCAAAAACAAACAAAACAAATAACTACATAAGTATATTTAAAACGTTAAAAACAGGAACAGGTGTGATTATAAATGTGTATCACCATATTATTAAAGCGCATTAGTGGCAATAAATAAATCCAGTTTTGTATGTCCTTGAAATGTATTCCACTTTTGGGAGGCAAAATAACCAAAAGCTTTTTTATCATTTCAGTTCCAGTGCAGCCAGTTTTTAGCTGTGGAGAACCCAAGAACCTTTTTCTTCTTTGGAAAATTATGAACATTGCATTAAATTACTGCTATAAGTTCACTGAACACCGAAATATCCACTTTTTCAATTTTAATCTTTTATTCCCTAATTTAGGATCAGGGTGAAATTTGACCCATCGGGCTTGCAAATTTATCTAAAAAGAAGATAAAATGTACATCTAGACATTCTGCAAGCTATTACTAAAAAGTTTAACAAAAAAAACACAATTTTACCAACCTCTGGTTTGCTGAGAAGACGATTTTGTTTGTGTAGTTTTCCAGCTCTACAGGTCAGCCATGTTGTCACTACCACTCTGGCTCATTTTACTTCAGTATTCATCCACTAGGTATCTCTATGCAGGGGCCAGAAATGGCACTCTGGGCTTTTTGATTTTTTTGGTTTGGTTAGTGGTTCCCGGGGTCCTCTTAAAAATTTCCCTTACATATATGGTGAACCACTAACCTTCCAGCTTGTGTTTGTTTGTCAGTAGTGGTGACAGAGAAGATGTTGACCTTTTGCCAGTTTTTGTTTAATGTGGCTAGGCCCTGTATTTACACTGATATTAACCCTAAACCAGATCGACAAATCTGCAATCTGACAGTTAAACAGCAAATTGTACCATACAATTCTGACCTGCCCTTCAGCTCAGAGATTTTCATGTAAATGCAACCTGTTGTTTCTCATCTGCCTCTCAGCGCATGCATGTGGTGGTGCATCCTGGTCTTCCCATGATTATAAAAGGATCCTGCGCTCCCTGTGTTGTCCTCTCTGTGTCGGCCATTGGAGCCACAGATTCTGCAGAGAAGAACAAGGACCACAGTGCGAAGATCTTCAGCTTCCTCACCAGCGAACTCAACCTCACTGAAGACAGGTGAACTTTCACAAAATACAATCACTCCCTATTATACAGTACAAAGTATAGGTTCACAGTAGGGATGTCTCAATTATTTAATTAAATTAATGAAATATGATTTTACGATTATTTACAATGAATTACATCATCAATATTTTTAATTCATGATCAGACTTTATTACTTCATTTAGTTGGACCTGTGGTAAATATTTATCATAGTTTTAGATCAGTTAAACTGCATATGACAGGCTAATTTCACTAAAACATTGTTAACATCATTGTATTTAAGATATTACTAAAATTCTAGCCTAGTTTTTTCAATTTTTTTTTTTTCTAGTATATTCATAGATTTAACATATGTAGAGGTAATTCCAAAACGGTTACGGAGCAGCCGTAATGTTACCAAGGACCAAAATCTGTATTGCACAGACGTTATCATTAGACTAATGAATAAATTGTACATTTTATATTGTTAAATTAAGGTTCAAACTCTCAGAAAAAAAGGTAAATTGCACTTTAAATGGAATTTTCAGTGTTGATGACAGGAACTGTTTAAGAACTCAACACGACTATTATATATTATATTTCTCTTCTCAACTTTTTTCCAGAAACTGCCACTTCACCGATGTAAAACTATGATAAATATATAGCACAGGTACTATCCCACCAAACCAAGTAATAATTAGAAAAAGTAACTATTATGAAATCTGCAATACACAGGAAGAGACAGTTTGTGAAAAATCAAGTTGACACACCAAAAGGTAAAAAAATTCATTTCTAAAAAGGAATCCTCTTCCTGTCTCATCAATACAAAAAAATCCATCAAAGATTTAAGGACTGTTTACGTAGAATGAACATATTTTTCTGACTGTCAAATCTATAAACTATAAACTTCCTCAAACCTAGGTACAATTTTTTGCATGCAACATGTAAATGCAATTGCATTAACTACAGTTTAGAGAGATGTGTAGGCTAACCTGTCATATGCACTTTCATGTGACACCTTGAAGCACCTTGAAAAACGCACTTGACATCTTAGTTTACTATTGTATAGGTCTTATGACCTAACTTCCTCAAATTAAACAGCGACAAAACAGACTTCATCATCATCGGTCCACACAACATCACCAAATCCTCACAACACTCCACCCTGCACTTTGACAACACCACACTCTCTCCATCCCCACTTATCCGCAACCTCGGTGTGCTCCTCGACCCCACTCTTTCATTTGAACCCCACGTCAAGCACATAACCCGGACTGCATTCTTCCACCTCAAAAACATAGCCCGTCTCCGCCCATCACTCACCTTCTCTGCCGCTGAAACTCTCATCCACGCATTCATCACATCCAGAATCGACTACTGCAATAGCATCCTCTACGGTACACCATCCAAAACCCTCAACAGACTACAGTACATTCAGAACTCTGCTGCCCGGCTCCTCACCCACACCCGCTCACGTGAACACATCACCCCTGTCCTCCACAAGCTCCACTGGCTTCCCGTTCCTCAGTGCATCCACTTCAAAATCCTTCTGATCACATTCAAAGCACTCCACAACCTGGCCCCTCCTTACCTCACGGACTTGCTCCACCACCACACTCCATCTCGCTCCCTCCGCTCCTCCAGCTCCAACCTCCTGTCCCTGCCCTGTAGGACCAAGCTCCGAACCTGGGGGGACAGAGCCTTCTCCATCGCTGCCCCCACCCTGTGGAACTCACTGCCCAAACCCCTCCGTGACTGCTCTGACCTCCCCACCTTCAAAAAAGAACTCAAAACTCACCTGTTCAAAATTGCTTTTAATGTTTGATTTTAGTTGTAAATTTTGTGACATGTTATTCTTGTATGTATTGTGAAGCGTCTTTGAGTATCGTGAAAGTGCTATATAAATAAAATGTATTATTATTATTATTATGATTATATTATGACCAGACTAATCACAATTATCCATTAACCGAATTATTTTTACATCCCTAGTTCAAATTAGCTAATATATGTTCCTGTTCCCTGTAGCCAACATCATTATTCGATTTTTTAAACTTTATTTTTTTAATTTATATTTTTATTTTATTCTCATCACTTTATTTATTTTTGCAGGATTGGGATCATGTTCAACGCTCTACAGCCTCATCAAGTGGGCAAGAAGGGAACTGTCATGAGCTTTTTGTAAAGATCTCATCTGAAGTCAGTGAAGAATATTTAGACAGTACACACCTAGTTTTTTGTTTTTTTTTAATCAAGGCTAAGTATTTCTATTTTATATTTGCACAAAATTCACAAATGGTAAATTTACCCCATTTTTGTGGAAGGCAAAAATGTAGGTCAATTGAAAATTATGATTATTTTAATGTTGCGTGAACAGTGCGTGAATTCTAGAGGTCCATATACTAAGAGGGAAAATCATCTATGTTTCCTTTATATGCAGGTTAAGGCACTGGCCACTCAGAATTAGTTGTGATTATAATGTGACCAAGAATTTGTGGCATTTCAGTGCAACCCAAATGAAGGATATTTATTGTAAACATAATCCATTTGTTTTGTGATAACACAAGAATGATTCAAGGTACATTTATTGTAGTTATCTTTTAAAGTGCAAATGACAGGTTTTCATGTTTTTTTTTTGTAATTATTCTTTGGTTTGGTGGGATATTACCTGAGGTAAATAACTTTCATAGGTCAATATCAGTTAAGTAAGTGGCAGTTTGTGGAAAAAGCTTGAAAAGAAAAGTACAAAAACCCAGGAGGTAGTGGTGAGTTATGAAACAGATACATCTACCTATGTCCTCAACACAGAAAATTCCATCCAGTATTCATGAACAAAAATGATATTTATCTTGCATTATGAAATAGCAATTATGGAGTATATGTCTCATAATCAGGACATAATTTTCTCCTAATTACGACTTTTGCTTAATATAACTTTATCGATCAGGTACTGCACATGATTCAGTTCAGTGTGTGAAGACAGCGTGTGTGCACAGTGATGAAGTCTCCTGATTTACTGCACATTATTTTATCAATACGGGCTTTTCTTCAAGAAAATAGGTGTACTCACACTAGCCCAATTGAACCGGCACATTTCAGACTTTGCATGATTGGAGGATGTGGGCCAAAATACTGCACGTTGCTCATGTATGGTCATACAGACAACTTTGGTGTCGATGAACTGATTACTCTGCTCTAGAACGAATGGTGGATCTGTGCTTGCTTTGAGTAAGGACAATGGGCTAAGACAAAAGTTAAGCAGCATCTCGTCTCCTGTTGCCCTCGCCGCTCCACTCTACCGTTTAATCCATTATAACAGGAGCATCACAGCAGGACTCAAATCTGTCTCACTATATCAGAGATACTTCATACCGCAGGGCTTATTTCTCTGCTAAACCATTAGTACTTCAGCGCCACATATACACAAACAGTGCTATTTGACAATGCGGCTCAATTCATACAGGTGTGAGTGTGGGCCATGGAACGCTCTGCAAATTTGCGTGAGCACAGCACGGTTCAGATCGATCGAGAAAGGGTCGAGCTGAGGTCACACCGCCACCTCTGGAGATGTACCTATGAAAACCCAGGGCCAAATGTATTATTGCTCTTACGACAAGCTAACGCCATATGGAATATTACCGGTGTGGTGGATGGATTCTGAGTAATAATGATAAACCTCACAACAACAAAAAAACATAAAAAAACTAGTCACGGGTTTTAATACTATATTTAAAAATATATACATAATGATATTTTGGTGAAAAAGGTAGTCTAACCTGTCATATGCACTTTAAGCACTTTGCTATATTTCAGTTGACGATACAGTGCAATAAATCTTGCCTGGGAAACCCAGAATGATATATCTCTGTATTTTAGTATTAAGTGTTGAAGAAATGTGTATTTTGGATTCCAGGCAACAATAAACCAGTACATACCTCACTGATTTAGTTTTTTGTTGGACACCATCCATTCTATTTTAAATTACTGTGATTTTCATTTTGATCCATAAATGTTCAGTATCTTACCAACATTCAATATTCTTACCACTTTTACATTGTCCTCCATTCATTGGGTGGGTTTCTTTAAATTTGTGTTTTCTCAAATGAGAGTTTAGTAAACTTGAATAAAAAATAAAATAAATCCTACCATTATTTTCCATTCTGACTTGATATGCATCTGACACCTGTTAGAGTCTGCAGTGCAGGGGTGAGCTTTTGACCAACACAGTCATTCTGCTAAAATGCCAAGGTGGAATATAGATGGTGGAATTTAATGCCACATTATGGCATTAAACTCCATGGAGACAAGTAGTGACAATCAAGGACATTCCAGCAATAATTCCTGAAAAATGCATTCCACTCTGCAACTTGCGTTCTTTGTAATAACTATCTTAACTGAGAAGAGATAATATTTTAATTGACTTAAATAGACACAATAGAAAAGAAAACATTAAAAGATAATTATTGCACATTTATCCTTTTGAGGGACAAGGATTAGTGTAGACACTATCTCTACCAGTGCTCATTCACCCTCATATTCATAGTTATGTGTTACAGTGCAAGTGTAAAATTATTATTAAAAAAATTAATGTATGACAATAAATAATCACATGTAATTTATTGCAAAAGTGTTTCATTTTTTCAGCAAAATAAAGTACAACAAAGATGTAAACACAAAGATGTAAAAAATAAAGGGAAATAGGTTACAATTAAAATTTAGGAACCTAATAGAGTATCAAGCTGGATGTTGACGAACATTACACATCACAATTCAGTTGTCAACATGTGGCTAGTTTTGAATTCAAGTTTTCTGTGAGAGCATGTTGAAACAGCACATAAAAGATTATGACAGTGCATCTAACTCTGGGCTCCAGTTGGGAGGTTGGGACTTGGACTGACTAATCTGCAGCCTCATTTATAAAGCAAGCTCATTTACAAGGCCTGACATATACACAGCTGTTGGTACAGTATTTATAAAAACGTAAACGGATAGAAATGTAAATAATAAAGCAGTGATAATTTTATAATATTAGTTGAAAGAATAAAAAAGGGGTGTGTTACAAAAATATTTATTTATGAAGTCCAGAAATTGGTTTATAAAGCTACAAAATGTATATTGTAGAGGAAATTTGAGGAATATAGCCTGGTTGTCCTCCCGCGCATCACTAATACGGATTTTCCATCTTAATCCTTTATGCATGTAACTACACGAATATGAGGTGGAATTAAAAAATAAATAAAAAGCAATTAAAATCTTGGGCTTTGAGGAACACCTACCTGGGCTCTAAACATCCCCCACAGCCTTTGATTTCTCTCTATATGCTGGTGAAGACCGGTCACATTCAGCTTAAGAGAGAGAGCTCACTGGACTCCTCACTGTTGTCCTCACCTTCTCTCCTGAGTCTGTAGCACAGGTCATACATAGTAGTGTTGCTCATCTCAAGGTAAGAGGACTCATTTGATGAAAGGGCAAACGCATTTAAGGAAACACCGCAGAATTTTGAGAACCAAAGGAGTCTGTGTGGAGCCTACAGGCCGCGTGAACGCGCTCTGTCCAGGTGAGGACCTGACTATATGCACTATGCACCGATCCAGTGAATCCAGTTGCACTTAAAGGATAATGTTCCCCTCTTTGCTGAGCTAAACACAGGCAAAAAGTCAAGTGTCTACAACCCTGGTTTATTTAATTAAATAGATGCTTATTGTGTTGACTGGCCACATTAAAGTGGATGAGCGTTTGGACCCGACACACCGGCACCCGCTGTAGAGTTCTTATTGATCTGACCCCCTCTGCTACTACTACTACCACCACCACTATTACTACTACTAGTACTACTACTACTACTACTAACTACTGCTGCTACTACTACTACTACTATTACCACCACTACTATTACTACTACTAACTACTACTACTGCTACTACTACTACTACTACTACTACTACTACTACTATTACCACCACCACCACCACCACTACTACTACTGCTGCTACTACTACTACCACCACTACAATTACTACTACTACTACTAACTACTACTACTATTACTACTACTAATACCGCCACTACTACTACTACTACTACTACTACTACTACTACTACTACTATTACCGCCACTACTACTACTACTGCTACTACTACTATTACCACCACCACCACTACTACTACTACTACTACTACTACTACTACTACTACTACTAACTACTACTACTACTATTACCACCACCACCACCACCACCACCACTACTACTACTACTACTACTACTACTACTACTATTACTACTATTCTATAATACTACAATTACCATGGTGAGCTTGTGACAAACGACATAAATGTAGCACTGTCACTGTCCCAGTCAACTCTTTGTTCAAAGAGTCCAAAGGGTTTGAAGGGGGCGTGGTTTGTGGGTGTGAACTTTTGTGCGTAAATAAAGTTGAGTTTGCGGGAGACTCGTTCTTCTGCTCCTGCTGCAGAGAGGCGCACGGGATAAACCACTAAAATAATCGGATAAATCCACTACTCTTCGGGTTAAAATGGCGCTGGAGTTGTTTTTGGACATGTTTTCGCAGCCTTGTCGCTCAGTTTACATGTTCGCCAAAAAGAACAATATTCCGGTGGAGGTCAGAACGATTTCACTGATGAACGGTAAGGACTTTACGTAAGAGCTGTACCTGAGGGCGACGCGACTACGCTGAAAAATAAGTCAAAGTTACGCTTGAAAGGTCCGAAAAAAAGTTACCTAGGTTTAGGGCACAACATTTGCAAGTCTTTTAATTACAAGGTGGCTGTTTTAAAGTTTCTAGATAAATAAACCGGATTTTGATTTAATAATGGTATTTTATTTTATACAAAAAAATGTAGACCTAACTATTAATCTACACTATTAATAATTTGATTTCATAATGACCTGCATAATATCTGACAGACAGATGGAGAATGTTGGTGTACTGTGAATTTTAAATCACTAGAAACAGGCTAATGTATTGACTAGTAGTAGAACCAGCAGTAGTAGTAGTAGTAGTTGTAGTAACTATATTTTTGTTTGATTCTGTCTGCTTTCAGGAGAGCATTTCACAGAGGAGTTTAGAAAAGTCAATCCTATTGGTAAAGTGCCAGCTCTGAAAGATGGAGATTTCAACATGGGCGAGAGGTGATAATTAAACCTTCTCCACTGCTCCATGTGACCCTCTCCCCTGCATCCTCTGCTCTGTCTGACCCTCTCCCCTGCATCCTCTGCTCCGTCTGACCCTCGCCTCTACATCCTCTGCTCCGTCTGACCCTCGCCTCTACATCCTCTGCTCCGTCTGACCCTCGCCTCTACATCCTCTGCTCCCCTCTCCCTCGCCTCTACATCCTCTGCTCCGTCTGACCCTCTCCCCCTGCATCCTCTGCTCCGTCTGACCCTCGCCTCTACATCCTCTGCTCCGTCTGACCCTCGCCTCTACATCCTCTGCTCCGTCTGACCCTCGCCTCTACATCCTCTGCTCCGTCTGACCCTCGCCTCTACATCCTCGTGCTCCGTCTGACCCTCGCCTCTACATCCTCCGTATCTGTCACGCTTTCTCTAATGTACATGACCTTTCTCTTACCCGTATATTCACCTTTCCTCTAATGTACATGTCCTCACAAGTATAAGCATCATATTTCTTGATTGTAAATTGGTTAAGGGTTAGGCCAATCTTTTCTGCTATTAAAAGACTATTTAATTCAGTGTTTATTCAAAACGTCATCACATCATGTCATATCATGTATAAGCTCTGTTTGTTTGATTCTGTTACATAGTTGCTTTGACAACAAATATTAAGTTTATTATTTTTTTTTTTTAGCATTGCAATGATGCAGTACATGGCAGAGAAGTTCAAAACGCCTGATCACTGGTATCCTGCAGATCTCCAGATGAGGGCACGGGTGAATGAGTATCTTTGCTGGCAGCCAACGGGCATCCGATTGCACGGCTCCAAAATCTTCTGGCTTAAGGTACTGAAATCATTAAGCACTTTTACTATTCTATGTACATGTTTCAGTATGGTAATATTTTCAAGAATCAGCTAAATACTGTAGCTTCTGAATGATTAATGTAAACCAGGTCAACAAATCTGCAATCTGACAGTCAAAACATTTCAGAAGACAAAGTCAAAAAATGTTTAGACATCTTGCATATGAGTCACAGTAATTGCTTAAGTGCATTCATTTGTCATACTTGACTGTCCTTTGTCTGAAACAGAAGGCAAGATTGTTTTATAGTAAAAATATGAGAGATTTTAGTTGTCCGCCCAAAGTCATGTGCTTAGTTTGAACTCTGAGGAACAGTGTGGTGAAACGGGATAAAAGGTTATTGTGTTCAGAAGTTACAGGTCAGGTCTGACTGATTAGTTACAGTTTATCAGTTAAGTATGCATCACTGGCTGTGGTTACATATGCAGATAAGACAGTTAAAATTATATATACACCACAAAATAATCTCATTTCATTCGGATCATGGTCCCTCTAACATCAGATTTTGCAGTTTACATATAATATTTTTAAAGGTCCAGAAATCAGACAATAATCTGATTTTGGTGTGTAGTTCTGTAAAATTGGTTCATATCCACAGACAGATGGTGGACAGGGACTTCTCTAAGGGAGATCCACATTTTTGAAAGAAATATTCAAACTTATGATCCACAAATGCTGAACCTTCTATTAATTATTAGAGTTTAGCTCCATAAACATGTCATTTCTTTGCAGCTGACAACAATCACGTCTTTAGGGTTGAGTAACACTTTGGCAACAGTTTCTGAAGATGCTGTGAAAAAAGTATTTCCTTTTTCTTGCTTTTCTGCTGACAGGGAAGACAGTGAACTCTCTACCAGTTTCATGTGGATAGGCACAGAAATTACAGAGATATTAACCATAAACCAGGTTAACCACTTTGCAATCTGACAGTTAAACAGTAAATTCCCTAAAAGAATTCTTAATTGTTGTGGGGCAAGTTGAAGTGCCCTTTATCTCTCCCTAATGTTCACCAACAAGCTAGCTAAGCTTGGCACAGTCCAAATGGAGAAACTACTTTCAGTTTCCATCTTGCCACATAAAGCTAATTTGAGCTTTCAAATACTTCCATGACATACAACAAAAATTTATTTTAACAATATTAATTTTGCAATTGTTGTAAGTTAATGGGTCAAGTCAGTAACAATCATCAGGTTTAACATTTGTGAATACTTCTTTTAGATATTTCATCACAAAGTACAATGTAATGGGGAAATCTATCTCTTGCCCCCATCTGGGAGTATGTATGACATTATCACAGTCTTACATCTGAAAACCACCAATAAGAAATGTAATATGGGGGCGACAGCAGCTCAGTTGGTTGAGTGTCCACTGATCCGAAGGTTGGCAGTTCAAATCCTGCTCTCTACATAAACATTATTGGTTGAGTGATTAGATCCACTGACTCGCAGGTTGGCGGTGCAATTCCAGCCCTCACAGATGAATGCTGTCGTTGTGGAAAAGCGCTATATAAAAATGTGACCATTTACCATAATAGGGCTGTAGTCCTTTAGTGGTTTAGTAGATTAATCGGTCTATGATGTCCAACTAATAATTGAATTTAAGTGAAACCAAATAGGAAAAGTTAGTGAGTTAGTTAGCTGATATATGTAAAAAGGCAGATTGAAGTCATGATTCATAAGTTTAATCTGTATTATATTACATACATTGTTTCCTGGTACTTTTTCTGCATAAATAGTTTTTGCATTGAATCCCATGCAGTTGTAGTCTTGTGAGTGCAGCTATATAGTTGACTAACTTACTGGCAAGAATTTACAGCCTTAGACTGTAATGTTGTGATGTCACATGATCACAACCTATGTGTAAGTATTGTGTTAGATATAATTGATTTTGGTCTTTTTCTTTCAGTTGATGCTGCCGACAGTGTTTAAGATTGAGGTTCCAGAGGAGAAGATGAAGGGAGCTCTGGAGGATCTGGACTCTTCTCTGAAGCTCATTGAGGATACATTCATCCAGGACAGAGCCTTCATCGCAGGGGAGCAGATCTCCATGGCCGACCTGGTGGCTATCGTCGAAATTATGCAGGTGATCGACCGGGTTTAGACCTGGTTTATTCCTGGGTTTAGTCCTGGTGTAGTCCTGGTGTAGTCCTGGTGTAGTGTGTATGCACATTTAGTAGAGAGGATGAACCGTTAGATTGTAAGATGTGAATGTAAGTATTCATATGAATGTGTTACTAGCTGTGTTCTGCTTACTACTGGATACAGTTAGCGGGAGTGTGAGTGTGAATAAGATTATATGGGTATGGATGTTAATTGGATTAAGTTGCTACATGTACAGGTTTGCATTTTAAATGGTATTGTGTATATGTAAATATTAATGTTGACCTCTCCCCCAGAGGACTACAGATGGAAATTAACTGTAAAGCTAGAATCTGTTACAAGCATCTCTACCATTGTGCTTAATGTTATTGTACATTGTCCTGCTAAATAAATAAATAAAATAAGTAGTCCTGGTGTAGTCCTGGTGTAGTCCTGGTTTAATCCTGGTTTTGGTTCTGGATTAAACCTGTTCAGAACTAAGCCTGGACTTTTCAAAATGAAGCATATTGTTGACCCTGTGACACTCTGTAATGCCCCTCCCTCTCGTCCCCCCCCCCAGCCCTTTTGCAACCAGCATATATGTGTTCAAGGCCCTAGGTCTTACCTCAGGACTAAAATATGATCAAACCAGAACTAAACCAGAACTAAAACAACACTTTTCAGGCATATATTCGTTGACACTCCTAATGCCCCTCCCTCTTGTTTCTTCTCCTAGCCCTTTGCAGCGGGCATAGATGTGTTCAAAGACCGTCCAAAACTCTTGGCGTGGAAAGAACGTGTGGTGCAGGCTGTGGGGAAGGAGCTTTTTGACGAGGCTCACGAGAGGATCCTGAACGCACAAGAGGCCGTCAAACTGATCGACTCCAGCAAGATGGAGCCATTTAAACCTCGAGTGATCAGACTCATGCTCTGAGACAAGACAAAGATCATGTACTTCTGAATCTACCAAAATCCTTGTGTTATCTATTATATAAAGGATAAAGTAAAAAAAAAAAAAATGTATGAGGTATTTCTTTATATATAGTGATTCAAGGCATGTTTATACAGTTCTATACTATATGCATTAGCAGTTTTTATGCAGAATAAGACATGACATTTTGTTGTTTGTAGCGGAAATTCAATTTTGATTAATTTTGCAGCTCTACTTTGGAGTTAAGCAACTATTGGTACCTGATATTAACTGATACTACATATAGCATTTCTAAAAACTAACAAAACTTACAGGGATAGAGAACATTGTTAAGCAATCTTTAAAAACTGTTGCAATATTTGAATGTAATCATTAACACAACTTGCAAACTTTGAACTAACTGGTTAAACTCATGATTACTGCATTATAAAAGTGCTCAGTGTTTTGCCCCTGACTTTGCACATTTACTGTTCCCTTACGTCGCGTATTTATTGACCAATATGCTAAAATGGTAATCATTTTCAAAT
Source organism: Periophthalmus modestus (assembly GCA_019594935.1). Lineage (NCBI taxonomy): Eukaryota > Metazoa > Chordata > Actinopteri > Gobiiformes > Gobiidae > Periophthalmus > Periophthalmus modestus. Next base: position 13,247,234 of record JAIEZT010001373.1, on the reverse strand, counting down.
GGTCTTGGTTATAGTAAAAAATAAATCTTTTCATAGATTTGGGTTTTTGAGAGTATTTCAAGTATTTGCCACTCAAATAAAATGTCATCAATTAAGCTAACCTGCTAGCCACCACGTTCCAAAGAGGAAGTGATCGTGGGCTTGCTTCCAGCTCCATCTACTGGCTCCAATTGACTTTACATAGAAAAATTCTCACCCCTCTCTGAAACGGCTGCCGTGGGCCTCGTCATTTTTGTTTAAAAAATGTTGTATTAACCTGCTCTACATGATCTTGGTATTTTTAGTTTGCTATTGTCTCCATAAATCAAGATATGAACATTAATAACAGACAAATCAGGCATCTTCTTTGCTTCACTTCTGCTAGCGTTAGCAACAGGTTTGACTGACAGCGTTGCTAAGCACCTACTAAGCCAGCGATACGGGCAGGAAGGGGCGTTACCTTCAACAGCCTCTCTCCGGATTGGCTCTTTAGTTGCTATGATACTCGCCGTAGGAATTCCAAATATGGAACTCGACTCCAAATTTGCATCGATGAGATTTATTTGACTGGAGCCAAATGCTATGGGTGACGTCACACTCACTTAGTCCACTCCTTTATTCACCTTATTCCTGAAGTTGCTGTGGGCGCTGCCATGGCTATTCAGGCTGTAGTATTTTGCATGAGACTGCCGATCTTTGCAGAAAAGAAGTTCTACATGGACTACAAAGCTGTTTTTGTCACGATCACGTGACTCCTGCCCCGTTTCTCCCCTGTTCACCTCTTTGGTGTCTGTCAATTGCCGGTCGTGGGCGGAGCGTCTTGCTCCTCCCACGCGCACCTGGGACTCATCAAGTCAATCACCACCACCCGCTGATCCTCACCGTGTGTCTGCGTGCTGCTCACATCTCTGTCCTCGTGTCTCTGCTGTGCTTCCTGTCCGTGTCCTGCCTGGTGTCCTGCCCGTGTTCTTCGACCCTGTCTCCCGGTACCGGCTCTTGTCTCGTCGTTCCCTGCACCTCTGGACCCTGACCGGCACCCCTGCACCCAGCTCCTCGTATGTCCTCCCGTCACCTGTTGTGTCTTGTTCTGTTAATAAACACCCTTAAACTTTCCCCGAGTCCCGCATCTTTGGTCCGCCTCACACCCCACATTACGACAGTTTTAAAGCCTCCCAGAGAATCACTGCATTGTTGACTTGTTGTTGCACATAAACACTGAACATCTGACACAAATTGACTTACTTTATAAAAAATTATAAAGTAGGTTAATTTGTGACAGATGTTAAATTTTCCATTGAAATGAATAGGATTCCCACTTAACTGGACATCCCACCACAAAGAAAACGTGGTTTAGTTGCTTTTAAGGTAAAAGTGGGGGGTTAATACAGTCTATGATTAATGAACAAACCTCAATAGTGTATCTTAGTATCTGGCAGTAAAGCAAGAGCCAGTTCTGTGGGCAAGACACTTCACCAGCTTGCTTATATGAATGTGATGGGTTGATGGTTGAAGAGGTGGCTCAGATATGCCTGCAGTTCAAGAATAGTTCTGATAAATATCTTATAACTCATGTAAGGATTATTTTTCCTCTTATTTATGTATTTTTCCAGTGTCAATACCTACAAAAACTACTATAACAACTAACAAATAATCTGTCATAAAATGTATTGAATGCACTATAACTTTTTATCATCAAAGTTTAAAGCATTTTTGGCAAATAAATGTTTTATGAATTTGAATAATCTGTTGTATAGTAACAGACCAGTGAGGATCATGTTATTTGCATGTTTTTGTGAATCTTTAAACTGACTCTGGAGGGTTGGTGATTTTCAGATAGAGTCGTGTTTTGTGTGAACAGAGCAGGGAGCAGTGAAATGAGGACACAGAGATAGGACTGTTGTATAATGTGGAGGAATGTGAAACTAACGCCTCCTCTGGGAACAGCCTGGGTCCAAGACAGACAAAGGAAGAACCAGGATTAAAACAGGACAAGAACTAAGACTGGACCAAGAGTGAAGCAGGACTGAACCAGGACTAAACTGGGTATAAGACCGGAGTAAACCAATGCTGATCTTGGACCAAGAATAACCCCAGTAATGCCTCCCATGTGTGCTTGTGTCCAAAACTGAAAAGACTGGACCAAGACTAAACCAGGTCCAGGACTAAACCATGACTGAACAAGGACTAGAGCAGGACTAACCCCACAATGTGAAAGTGACACTTCCTTTAGGAACAGACAACAATGACCAAACCAGACAATTTCCTTAAGACTGAACCAAGACTAACCCTAGAATGTGAAAGTATAATGTCTCATGGGATTAGCAGCCTGTGTCCAAAGCCAGAACTGAACCAAGAGTAAACCACAAATGTGACAGTAACACAACCTTTGGGACCAACAGAATATTATAGAACCCGTGTGATGATCTATGTGAAAAAAAGATACTACACTGTAGCCTCGAATTATAATTTGGTTCCATGTAATATGCAATTCGTACCCACACTTTAGCCAATTTGTTCCTATGAATTAAGAATAATTCTTAAACCCTGTGCAAATCCAGGGCAAAACACAATTTTCTTGTATTTTAAGCCTAGGTTAAAATAAAACTCAGTCAAACTGTCTCTGTCCATTTTTGCGAGCTGCCACAGCATGTAAGGGAACTTCCAGTTAGTGCATATTTTTTTTGCAAAATGTGTTGTATATTCTCCACAATTTTGGTAAATCTCCCTATTATCACGTTTTGTAGACTAGAAAGTTGTCACCGAGTCAAAACTAATAAGGTCGACAAAGGATATAAATTCTTCCATGAAGAATTTAACTGCAACTATCCATCCATCCATTTTCTTCTGCTTATCCGGGGCCAGGTTGAAGTCTAAGCAGGGACTCCCAGACTTCCCTCACCCCAGACACGTCCTCCAGCTCCTCCGGTGGGACCCCAAGGCGTTCCCAGGCCAGCCGAGAGACATAGCCCCTCCAGCGTGTCCTGGGTCTTCCCCGGGGCCTCCTCCCGGTGGGACATGCCCAGAACACCTCCCTAGGGAGGCGTCCAGGAGGCATCCTGAGCAGATGCCCGAGCCACCTCAGCTGGTTCCTCTCGACTGCAACTATCAAGGTAAGAAAAGACGAAAGCTTAAAACCTAACAGCGATTAGCATTAGCCAACTCTTCATATACAGCTACATTTAGGTAAACCACACAATGTAATATGTATTGCAAGTAGTTAAATAAAAAATATATTTTAGAATTAAAATGAATTAGTTTCATAATGTAGATAACGTAGTATTTATTGGTGACTGTGCAGTATAAGTGTTACAGATGTTGTGCATAACACAGTCTGTCAGGCTTTTGTTTAATGCTCACCTTGGTTTAACATATGCATCTGCAGGAGATCACTATCCAGCGAGTGTGGCATGACAACTCTTTAATTTTCTCAATGAAATCCACACTGGACACTTCAATAATTTGATGGATGTGTTTATTTATATGCTGCAAGAATCATTTAACATTTGTATTACCTGTTATTCCTTAATGTAAGAGCCCCATCAAGTGCTCCTAAAAACAATATTTATTACCATAGTTATATTATTATTTTACAACATCTGTTAAGTAGCCTCTATGACTAAGTTCGCAACCTGTAATCAATTTTAACATATGTACAGTATTTTAAACACAAATTGTTTTATCCAACTTCATCTTAAAGTTTCCAGTAAAGGGTGCCAATCAAACACAAGCTGTGCCTTTGTTTTAGTGTGAATTATAGCATTGATTGATCTAGGTTATTTTGTTGAATTAATAAATTATTGATTATACATAAATCAAGCTGTCATGTAGGATAACTTATTTGTATCTTCTAATCTCTGTCATAATATAAATAATATACCTGGGGGTAATCATGTTTCTTGTTAGCAACAACATGGTGGGTGGGAGGACAGTTGTTATTTATCAGACCTTTCAAAGACACACTCCCACTTAGGTAACCACTTGTCTTTGAAAGTGAAGTTATTGCACAGGAAATGACTTTGAACAGCTCCACTTTGAGACAGATAAAGACCCACTAATATAATCCTCTGGAGTGAAGTGCAGCTGCAGACATCATCAATATATGATGTTTGCCATGTGAATTCAGCATAATAGATACAGCATGTTTAACAATACAGGCTGTGTAGATATTATATAATACACTGCACATACATTTGTACACATTGGCTAAATCGTGGGTAAGAATTAGCAAAAGCATGGGCACAAATTACATCTTTTCGGAACAAAATCATAATTCTAGGTCACAATTTCACATCTTTTTTCAGGGTGGTCATCAGGCAGGCTCCGTAGACTCTGTGCTTTTGCATTACACTTTGCATGAAGGTACAGAGAGTCCTTGAGAACAGAACTGCAGTAAAAACACACCTCACATGGAAATCTTTTCACAATTTTCCAAATCTGGAGTTTTTAAAACATCAGTTGCACTTTCAAGCATTGTTGTGTATTCCTACAGTAAAAATGAGGCAGTGCCTGCTGGTCGAGGGCATGACCAACACAACTCCAGTGGAATTTCTTGCACACGTCTCAAATATATTTTTTTCTGTCTAGCCTAAGTGATATTGAGGGTTTATTGCTGCATTCTTGTGATACTGTAACACTGGTTTACAGCAGATGGGCCAGCAGCAGCTCCACCTCAGCTCTTTGTGTCAGGACCGCAGATCTTACTGGACAAAATTAATGAGGGGAAAAGCCTCCGCGCCTCTGCGCTGTGCGTGGATACAGCGTGGAGTTATTTTAAACGAGTTTTAGTCGATTTTGAAATAAAGCTGCTTTGCAAACGATGAGCAAGTAAGAAGATATAAAGTTTAGAAAGCACCAAGTGCAAGGAGGGAGGCGGAATGATCCGGGTACAACAAACAGCACACGTACGAGATGCTCATTAACATAGTTTAAAATTACAGCCATATGTACACAGTGGCACACTGAAACTCTTTAAATGACGATAATGATAAAGTGTATGATGATAAATGCGCCACAGATTTAACGGATTATAACATCATCACATTATACAATCTGAAAAAAAAAAACAAACCCGCTGTTAATGTTTTGTACTTGGGGACGACTGATAAATAAATTACAGCTCAACAGTGGGTTAATTAGGTCTAGCACATGCTGCCCTCTGGCGGATTTAACTTGTTATTGCTACTGTTTACTGATGGAAAAGTGTCAGTGTTTATTTTTACATGTTAGTGAAATAGCTATTCCTGCTTATTAATTTGTATAACAATTTAAAGAAGCTTAAGCCACATGCCCTTCCAGACGCCTGGGCTATTTACAGCGCCAGTTTCTGACCTTTTTAGCCAAAAATGCACTAAAATAAAAGTATGTTTTTACTATTTTGGTTGTGCTCGGTGCACAGACACGGAAAATGGCTATAATTTTTCGATACAACCTTTGGCTATAATCTTCCACAATATGGCACAAAACATGTCTGTCTCGAAGTATGGTTTTAAGTTTCTATTTTCATGGAATCGTGACACCAAAAAGTTCCATACTGTACCTTTTACCGCTTAGCTCAAAAATAGGACGCCTGCCCATTATTCTATAATTTAAGCGTGTGTGTGTGTGTGTGTGTGTGTGTGTGTGTGTGTGTGTGTGTGTGTGTGTGTGTGTGTGTGTGTGTGTGTGTAAATATCGTTTTGATACACATTAGTCATATTTTTTAAAATTAAAAACATTAAATTCTATCATTAAAAAAAAAAAAAAAAAAAAAAAAAATAGTAGAACATTCTTGGCAGAGCAATAGCAGCTCCATGGAGTCAGGCCTGTGCTGGAACTCCCGCCAGAGGACTACACCTGTAAGTAAATGTAACTGAGTTGTACCCACCTTTGGATTATATGTCTTTATAAATGTGGTGCATCGGGTGTAAGTAGAGGGCTTGAAACCCACGGGTTACAATTTACACCAAACAACACAAATAAGATTCTGAACACAAAGACAGCGATGTGACACGAATTAACTCAAATGTTTTATTGAACATGTAAAAGACAAAATAAAATAAAATTAATGAATTGTAATAAAGGAAATTGTTATTCCTGTCAGGGTAATTGCTATTGAAATGTTCATTAATGTACACTGTCCCTGTCAAATAAATAAGTAAATAAATAAAATTATTATTAAAGATATATAAAGGGATAACAGCGTTTTGTTTTTTTGGTTTTTGTTTTTTTCAATTTTGTTTTCGCATTGTTTTTGGTGCCTTCTGTCCTCTTGCAGCTTCCTTATTCATCCCCACAGCCTAAACAAACCAATGTCTGACTAGTGTTTTCAATCATGGATGAATATTCTCGTGTGAAATCTACAAAGCTTGTTTTAAAGGGGCAAAGCAAGGGGTGAGTTATTGTATAATTCATTTGTTCGACCTATTTGAACAGAAAATCATACGTTATTTTAAATATGTGGACGGAATGATACCCAAAATGCTAACTAGCATGTAGCTAATCAACATGATTTGCTACATGCTAGCAAAAATGTAGCCGGTGAATTTTTAAAAACGTGCGAAGTCAATGGATTTTAGAATAAATTCGCTATCAGTGTTTTAATTGCTAGTAATTTCTAGCGCTCAAGGGTTAATTTAACCTTAACGCTAAATGCTCTCTCATTCGCAAACACATTACTTTTAATTTTTTTACAGTAAGAAAAAAAAGCACAAGGATAAGAAGAGAAAAGCTGAAGATGGCGCAGGCAAACTGGATATTGTTGGTATGTACTGTTATGTATGTTAAGGGTGGAAGATGCTTACAGAGTTGTAGCACAATGTGTTATAAGATATCCCGAGTAAAAACCAATGGTGTCACTTTACATTCTTCTGTGCTAGGATGCATGTCATGATTGGTAGAATTCTGTTTGGACTGGACAAGAAGAACTGGTCAGCTGATCTTTAAGTACATAATTTCACTCTTGTTAGGTGGCTGGTGGGTGGTCAAGCGATTTGGAGAAATTACTGGGACAATTGCCATAGAGATGGAGAATAATGCTTATGTCCATGCACTGGACACAGGACTCTTCACACTCGGAGCTCCACACCCAGGTAAGAATAAACAAATCCCAAGAGAGGCTGCAATCAAAAACAGGCTTTCTTGGTCTAATACTGGCTTCTGGGAGGCTTCTCTGGCAAAGGCCAGTCCGTGAGTTCTGTCTTTCTTTGTAATTGTTATTATACAGGTTTTTTCTGTTTTTGAAAGCAGCGAGTTAACTATCAGTAGTTTGCAAGAATAAATATGCATGTAATATGTTGTTTTAACTGTTGTAATATCTTTGGTGCACAATATTAAATTATAGAAGCAAAGATTTTGGCAGATTTAAATGATTAATCTGAATTTGTTGAGTTTAAATTATTGTTGAGATTTATGTTTGTTCCAGTGGCATGTATAGACATTTTTATGGCACTTTTCTGGGTTTGAGGTAAAATGAGTAATGTTTACCTGAAAACAAGTAGAGCAATTAGTCTGATTTACATGTCATGGATAAAGTTCTAAATTGTAGCTGGGGAGTCTGGAGCCCCCCCAGGAAAGATTTGAAAAAAACAAACAATTCTAACTTGTCAAACAAAAGCAAATTTTCTTGTGCTGAGAAAGAGTGCCAGCAAGTGGATGAAGACATGATTCTCAACTTAACCATGGTCACTTCTCAGTTCTTGTGTGCAAACTAACTACAGATAACCCACTGCCTTCAAAAACTGGAAATTCAGATAGATAAGAACTTTATTAATCTCCAAAGGAGAAATTCAGGTGTCCGGCAGCAAACACACACTTGCACAAACACACACAATAATAGTACAGTAAAAACAGTAGAAACAATACAATATTAAAATATCAAAATATTACTAAAATCAAAATATCATATAACAATTACAGTAGGGCAGATCTGTTTAACAGCCTGAGAGCTGAAGGGACAAAAGACCTCTTGAAGCGCTCTGTCCTGCAGCGCAGTGAGAGGAACCTGTTAGTCCGTGTGCTTCTCTGTGCAGACATCGTGTCATGCAAGGGATGTCTGGGATTGCCCAGGATGCCCTCCACTAAAGTCCTCATCCTCTTTTCAAGCACAGCTCCCACAGAGTCCACCCCCCTCCCGATCACAGATGCACACTTCTTTATCAGTTTGTCTGTTCAGTTCAGTTGTGTAATACCACTTGGCAACAAAAAGGGGAGCTGGAAATCGTGTTATACATAATACATAATCCATAATACTCCATACTTTTCTATATGGAGTTTGAATGTACTCCTCTTCTTTGTGTAGGTCTCCTCCAGGTCCCCCAATTTCACCTACGAATAAAAACATTTACATTAGAGTTCCTTCAGGGCTCAAGATTCCCCTGAAAATTAGATTCTGAATCTCTACGTAAGTCTTTCCAGGTCAAACAAAAGTTATTTCGTTAAAATGTCATTTTGTGTCTGTATCTCACAGTGTCATACACTGTGTTTGTGGGTCTAGAAAGCCAGATTATTTCCTAATTATAACATGATTGTAAACTGCATGTAAATCTGTAGTTTGGTGATTATTGTAATAAACATTTATTAGAGAGCACTGTAAGACAACATACAATGCAACATCCTAATACAACATGCATAAATAAAATGTCGACAATTTACTGGTTTGTAACACAGAGCAGAAAGCCTTATAATTTCCTTGTTATGTATGTTTTATTATATGTGTATATTTACATAAAGGGAGTGGCACATTCTACTGGCAGTGTCTTTCATGAACTGTATTAACAATCCTCAATTTCTGTATTTTTCTTTCCCAGTTATAATTTCTCTGAATTTCTATTCCTGTTAAACACTTCTCTACATTTATTATCATTATGTTTTGAGAACGTTTTCTGGTGTGATCTCAGGAGAATACCTGTTTTTCTATTCAGAGGGGGGGGATTAGAAAAGATGGATTGAACATTATCATTCCAGTGAACATTATCATTCCAGTCTGGATCTCAGTCTATGACAGATGAAAACAATGTGAAAAACATTTGTGCTACAAAGATATTTTATGTGGAAAAAAGTTTGGACAGTTTGAATGTAAATGAATGGATGTGGTTCTGATGTTTCAGATGATGAAGGGCCTGATCCTCCAGAGCAGTTTACTGCCATTAAACTGTCCGACACGAGGTGAGACGCACCACATTTCAAACCTGCACAAACCACACATGGGCTCTCATTGCATTTGCATTATTTATACTGTTCAGCAGACACATTGACATAATGTAGATCCAGCTCTCTCTTTATCATGCTACACATTATCTGTGTTGGAGAAAAAAAAATTGCTTTTAGCCTTGTCTTTTATGAATAATAGAATGTATATTCTGTGTTTCAGGATTGCTCTGAAGTCTGGATATGGAAAGTACTTGGGGATCAACTCGGAGGGTTTGGTGGTGGGACGCTCTGATGCCATCGGTGCCAGAGAACAGTGGGAGCCAGTGTTTCAGGATGTGAGTATATGAAGGCAGGTTCCTTTTGAACTGTGAACATAGAAATATACGTTTATGTTTTTCTGGTGTATATTTTATTTATATGTTTAATTCATGTAAAACTACATACACATTTTTATCATTGTGAGGTATCACAGGAGGATAACACTAGCCACAAAGGGTCAGAAAGGAACAAAATATCTGTCTTGTATGACATTTCTGAAGAATGCTGTTAAGAAAAGCTGAGATGCAGTAGGTAATATGGGTCTCTCATATTAGCTCATTGAATGATCAAATCCTATTAACCATTTTGACATTTTTAAATCATAAATGGGAAATTTCCCTACAACACAATACAAATAGTTTGTTAGCACCTCACATGTTGCACTACAGTTTCAAGGTCAAAAGGGCAAGTAATAATGAACCAGGAAAAGAAAAGTGTTTTTTTTTTTTTTGTTTGTACAGTGCCCTGACTTTGTTTTGGCCTTCTCGTGTGAGTTGAGATCATGCTGAGGTTTGGTGATGTTATTCATTATGCGTTCATTAATCTACATTATCACAGCTGCCAGCCCGTTTAACCTATCTGCACCTTCACTTTCTTTTGCATTAAGTACCTGGATATATTTCAGATGACATTATATCACTATATAGCAGCTTACTGCAGTTTTCTAATTGCGGTTGTTTAAATTGTACATTCTGATTCTAATTAATTTGAGGTCATAAAGGTAAAGGTGCATTATGTGACTTTTCTAGTGGGGTGTCCGCAGTCTATTTGTCTCCATGGAGATGTTATTGCTTTTCCTGGAATGTTCCACAGTATGACATTAAACTTTTCCAGCTGGCATTTATTCAATTATAAGATGTGTCTTCATGGGGATAGGTAAGTTTCATGTCATACTGTAAAACACTCCAGCCAAAGCAATAAAATCTTCATGGGGACACACTGGTTGCGGACCCTCCATCCGAAATGTTACATGGCGCACCTTTAACATACTGTTTCTCTACATTTAAAGTTATTTACACGCTGTTCAAAGTCAGTCACAAAATCTAATCTTACTACAGTTGTGTTTAATTTACTCATATGTTTTTCTAGAATAAAATGGCTCTACTGGGCGCCAATAGCTGCTTCATCTCCTATAGTGAAGGCGGAGACATCGAGGCCAAGAACAAGACAGCGGGAGAGGGCGAGATGGTGAAGGTGAAGTGTTAATAGTGCAATGTCACTTCAAGGGTCAAGGTGTAGAGAGCTAATACACCCATGTTGATTTTTTTTCCTTTTTTAAAAATAGATTCGGACCAATACGGAGAGGGAGGTGAAGCAGAAGGATGACTTGGCAGATGAAGACAGGGGGAATGTCAAGTCCTGTGAGGTCAATTATGTGTATGTATCCTGGATGTTGTGGTGCACAAGTTTTCTCAGTGTTGATTTGTGAAGAATAATTGGTTATGGAAGGAAGGCAGATTTGTATTTCCTTTCAGGTATTTGGTTCAAAACAACAGATATGACAATGTTGATATAGTGATGAATTTGTTAATGCCACCCAAAATTTCATAAAGTTGTCATCTGCCTCAAGTAAAGCAAAATTAATAACAATCAAATAATCAAAAAAGAAAATGCTACTTGATTGTCTAGCTCCAAGTAGCTTCCCACACTGAAATTTGCAACATCGCTGAAGGCACTTTGAAGGGGTGGAATTTTTGAGGGGTTCTTTATGGACGAACACTGTCAAATTTAGAGAAAGTGTGTAAACTGCATTATCAAACAACATTTTAAAATGAGATCTGCATTATGTCTAATGTCTTCTAAACCTGTGGTTCTCAACCACCCCCCAAAAGACTTTTATTTTTGGGCATAAGCATATTTATGTTCATTTTACTGGCCAGCAATTAGCCGCTGCATTTCAAGGGTGTCAAGCCTTGTTAAGCCAAATGTTCCATTTTAACCCAATAATATGGAAAAATCTTTTTGAAATTGTTGACTCCTTTTTAGAAACTTGTTTTAAACATATCCATGGTTTTCAGAACGATGAAATAATAGTACCCTTACTAAAGCAATTAACAGTTTATTTGCATTGCAATCAACAACAAGTAACAGCACATTAATTGTTACAACCTTTGGTTAGTTCAATGCTGATTAATGTTCCACAAATACTTACTTTTAATGGGTTTAATGGGGGATTTGTTTACAGAAAGAAGTTCCAGAGTTTCCAGGATCGTCGGCTCAGGGTCAATGAGGAAGACTCCACTACGTTAAAAAAAGCCAGAGTGGATGGGAAGTTTCATGAGGCTCTGTTGGACAGGTTTGATAAAAAAAAAAAATTAAAAAATCATACAGGTTAATTGTGATCATGCAAAGTTATAACAATGAACTTCTGCTGTGTTTTCTAGGAGGAGTAAAATGAAAGCAGACCGGTACTGTAAGTGAAGACATGGTGAAGACAAGGAGCTGTTTGTTTTTATTATTGTTTTTATTTTTATTTTTTTTTGTGGTTTTTAATATACAATACATGATCAAACTGCCATGTTATTTTTTTATTTAATGTAGAAGCCTTCATAGCTATGGATGGCTTTGTTTCAGCTGACCCAAATAAACTGGTTATTACATTTTAAAATGTGGTATGTTTTATTTATTCACAAATATACATATGGGCACTTATTTGAGCTTACAGCCAAATCCTATGCCACATAGGATTTATATTCCTCCTAAAAAGGAATGTGTGAAAGAAAAGCTGTTTTTTTTGACATAGCAGCAGTATAGTCAATGACTGTTAATGTATAACAAGACCTGCAAGGAGGAAAAATAATCGCTCATATTTTTTCATCTGTTTCAATGGTATTGTGATATATATATATATATATATATATATATATATATATATATATATATATATATATATATATATATATATATTTTATATATAATATATATATATATATATATATATATATGTATGTATATATATATCTCATATATATATATCTCATATATATATATATATATATATATATAAACAATATTTTATATACTATATACATGATATATATGATATATATATATGTATATATATATATATCTCATATATATATATATATCTCATATATATATATATATATACATACACATACATATATATATATATATACACATACATACATACATACAGAGAAATATTTATTGTGATTAACAGTAACAATGAAATAACTTATATCTGACATATAGATCATTTTATATATATGTATTTTATATACATATATATATATATATATATATATATATATATATATATATATATATATATATATATATATATATATATATATATATATATATCCAATACTAATTTTATACATGTATACACAGTGTGTCCATAGCAGATACTTCAGTACAGTAGAGGTGAATCCTTTTTTTTCTCTCCTGGAACAAACCACTGTGCAACCTTTTTAGGGGAGTTGGGGTAAATGTTTTTTTCTATTTACCTTTTTACAATATTATAGAAATCAACCAAATATTTGTGTTAATATTTATGCATTTTATATCTAAATGTGTTGTTTCATAGTAATATATAATGTGTAAAATGCTTTAGATCAAATGAGTCGCTTTCTCCACCCCTCTTGACCAAAATGGAGTGCTCTGTCACGAGGTAAACAGAAGCTTCCGCAACAACAGACTGGAGCTCAAAGGACGATCATTTGGTCGCTATCTGTCAAAATGGCTCGTTTAAATTTACTAGTTTTAACTGCTTTTATTTCTGTGACATCAACGCAGTTTATACCACCGGTAAGTAAAAATTCAGTGAGTACATCGTGCATCAAGGTGAACTCATAATTTAATATACTTGCAGTATGAGGAACATCGTGATCCTGCTGTGAAAATCATGTAGTATTGATCATTACATGTGTGGGTTTTTACTTACAGTACACTGAAGATTGCCGGACAGACATGTATCCACCAAAAGGACCCACGTAAGTTTTATTTTAAACCATCAGAGACGAGATGAAACTCATAGATGAGTCACTGGATATTTTGTAATACCTGTTGTCTGTCATAACACTACAGATCACTGAAGCTGCGAATGGTTTTTCATAGCAAAAATACATTTGGTATAAGTTATATCAAGTTCAATTCAATTAGATTTTCAGTAGGCTAGTGGGGTTTTACACAGATTTTGTTAAAATTATTTTATTTGAATAATTTAATCTCATTCATTTTGTGGAGTATAAATGTCACTTGCTGCCTATATTAAGTTTTGAAGGCAAGGTAGGCAAGTTTATTTGTACACACAGTAATTCAAGTGCTTTACAGAATAAAAAAGACATTAAAATCCCAATACAACAAATCAAAACATAAATGATCATCATAAAATTAATATTAAATGAGAAGTGCAGAGTGCAGAATAAAAATCTTTCAGTCACATGCGCAGCTAAACAGAACCGTTTTGAGCCTGGATTTAAACATTGTCAATGTCGAGGCCTGTCTCACATCTTCAGGAAGATTGTTCCAGGTTTTAGCTGCATAAAAGTGAAACTATCAGGAGGCCGGTCCCTGAAGTCCTCCGAGTGTGAGATGGTTCATATGGCACTAACATGTGGGAGATGTACTTTGGTGCTAGGCCCAGGAGAGACTTGTTCAGAAGCAGAGTTACAGGAAGCCAGTGCAGAGACCTGAGCACAGGTCTTATGTGCTCGTACTTCCTGGTTCTAATCAGGACCCAAGCAGTCATTTTTAGCCAGTATAGTCTGTTTTATAAGTTTATGATAATATAATGAGCAACAAAGTCTGATTTTTGTCATGCCAATATAGTCCAGGTTGTTTTTAGACCACTGGGGAGAATTTTAGACTATGAACATAACATCAAATAATGCCAGGTAAAGTCTATGTAAATAATCAAACAGGCAAATTTTTAATTCGTATTAAAACACTACAATGTACCCATTAGTCTTAATACAATCCTTTATTAAATTTTGGTTTTACGTCTTTGCTCTGCTACAGCTTTTTGCATCAAAATACATGGATGATTTAATGATGAACCTGTATTAGTTAGAGATTGGCTCCACTAACTTACTATATTGATTATATGATACAAAGTCATTTCAACTGACAGAGTAATCATGTGTTTTGGGTTAAATAATGGCACAACTTTCTGAAGCTATTACAGAAAAAAAGTTTATTTATAGTGACAGAGTAGGTCTAAACTTTGTGCCTTTTTTGTCCCAGTAATTATATATTTACCATAAAATTCAGTTTAAACTATAAGGATTCTAGGATGTTTTGATGTACCATGAACACAGCCTATTTAGCATATATTTGGGAGCGTAAAGAGTACTTATCCTTGGTATGTTATGCAAATAACTTCAGTTACATGTGTTTTGCTTGTTCTGCTCTATTCCAGTTTTAAAGGCACAGTCAGCTGGTACACCATTGACCTGGACCTACCTCCCCACAAGAGATGGACGTCTGTGATCACCGACAAGAAAAAGGATGTGAGAAAATGACTTGTTCTATTTTAATATTTCGCAAATTATTCTACTTCCTTCTTTATTTATTAATTTTTTCTTTTCTTTTCTTTTCTTTTCTTTCATTCAACAAATTATTTCTTTATTTGTTAAGCTGGACGACATGATTCAAGTCATTAGAGACCTGGCTAAGGCCTTTGTGCCCAGCGGGAGACTCATTGAGTTGGTGGACATAACTTTGGTAAGAGTCTTTAAAAAAAACTGAACATGTACAACATCTAACATTTCATTATTAAAATTGTGTTTATTTTTATATTTTTTGTCAGCCTTTGATGGTGAATACACTGCCTGACCCGTTCAAGGATGAGATCAAAGGAATAGCTTTAGACTCGGGCATTCCTCTTGGTAATACCAGCTAGCTAATTTGTGTTAAAGACACATTTAATTTAATTTAATTTAATTTTTTAACTTGCGTCATTCAGGGGAGATCACTTTGTTCAACATTTTCTACGAGGTCTTCACTGTGTGCACCTCTGTTGTAGCAGAAGATGCTAAAGGTGAGTAATGGCTTTTGAAAGGAGCAGTAGCCTAAAGACAGCCAAAGAAATCGCTAACTAGGTAAATACAATATACATAATAATGATAATGATAATAATAATGCATTAGTCTCATATAGCTCTTTTCCAAACTCTTTACAATTTCATCTTTTGTCAATTAACTAATTAACTCCCACACCACATTCATACATCGGAAGTGTATTGCTCAAGGACACAACAGTGTGCACAAGTCGAAGCAGGATTCAAACCACTAACATTCAGGTCAGGACAAGCGCTCTAATCACTGAGCTCCTTCTGACAAATTAAAAATGTACAGACACTTCAATTTAGATTTTTACTGATTGCAACACTACATTTTTACCTTTTGATTTGTTATTTGAATGATTGGTTAGATGTTTTGTGCCTTTTTGTATGAACTTAAAAATACACAGGAGCTCTTACTGGATTACTGCTGTATGAAGACATGTAGGCTTCTGATTTGGAAATGGTAAAAACAAATTAGTGTAATATAGACCCTTTAGATAATAAAATGATGTGCTTTGATGTTGGGCTGCACGACATACTGCAATATCAATATTTTTTGCAATATATTGTATATCCCTATTTGTCTTGCTTTCTCTCCTCTTCCTGTCAAAAGCTGTACCTGTTTAACCATTTGATAAGTAACCTAACATCTTAAATTCTGTCTTCTCCAGGGAATCTCCTCCATGGCAGAAATCTGGATTTTGGATTATTTATGGGGTAAGAACATCCTGTTATAAGTGTGTTTGATCTCAGTTTCTCCGCTGTCATCAAATATAAGCTTTCACAAACCCGTACTATGTCTCCTCTCAGCTGGGACGTGAAGAACAAGTCCTGGATCATTAGCGAGAAGCTCAAGCCTCTAGTGGTTAACCTGGACTTTAGGAAGAACAACAAAACCGTGTTCAAGTCCACCAACTTCGTAGGATACGTGGGCATGCTAACGGGCATCAAACCGGTGGGTAATGAGGATTATGAAATGTTGTTTAGGTTAGGGCTGCAAGATTATCGCAGTTGAAATAATTTGAATGGACACATTTAGCAAATCGCAAAGGCTGCAATTTTTGAATCCATGATTTAATATTCAGTTTTATTCTGCATAAAAATTGCTAACAACAACACTGTAATTTTGATCTGTACAAACATGTTCTGAAATACATAGTTTGTTCTGAAATGCATAGTTCTTGTCAGAAAAGCCACAATAAGATATTTTTCCAAAAACACCCTTGTTAAATTCGTAAAAGTTTTGAATGTTATTTCTTGTTCTCAGCACTTGTTCAGCCTGACTATGAACGAGCGCTTCAGCCTGGACGGAGGATATATTGGTGAGTACTGTTAGGGTTTTGGGCAGACAACATGACATGAATGACCTTATTTGATAGACAATACAGAAGTTTTAAAGGTATTCTATTCTTCTCTTTAAAACATTTCTTTATCTATCTGTGTCCTCAGATATGAAGTACACATGTCCAAATCAAATACTGATTTTATTACGAACAATCGTGATGATATATCAACAATTTGGTTTCATTTTAATTTCATGCATCTTTATTTATATAGGAAGAGCCCATTGAGAGGACCAGACTATTTTTAAAAGACAAAACAATACAGACAAAACAATACAAACAAAACAAATAACTACATTGGTCCTTTTTAAAACATTAGCAACAGCTGCAGGTTTAATTATAAATGTTTATTACCAGATTATTAAAGTGCATTTGTGGCGCCAATATATCCAGTGTTGGATGGCCTTGAAAAGATTCTCAAGCCTATGATCCATTCAAAAAGCAGAATGAGGTCCTAACTTTAGGTTGCCAGACACTACAACTAAAACAAGTTTGTAATAACTCCAAAAGGATTATGTGTCCTTGTCAGTATGTGACAGTTTCTGGCACCCCTGTTTCAGCTGTGATTGCATTGCTGTTTTTAAACCAGTAGAAGCATATATAGGCATTACTTTCAAATATGTCCTCATTAGTATTTTTGTTAAAATGCTTAAAATTTTTGTACTTGTTAAAGTTATTTATGGTTTGAGTAAATTATATTACAATGTACACAGGAATATTTCATATATCATTCCAGCAATGGTAGTTGTTGGCAGCATGTCTTACTCTGAAGGTTTGTAGGCAGATGACCAAATACTATATAATACTAAGTTAAAATAATAATATTTCACTTTTGCAGGCATCATGGAGTGGATTCTGGGTCAGAGAGACGGCATGTGGATGAGCTTTCTGACACGCTCTGTTCTGGAAAATGCAACCAGGTAATTATATACATAGCTGCGTTGATATTTTATAGAGCTTTTTTCTGAGCTAACATACCTGTCTGTCACAGCTATGAGAATGCCAGATCGCTCCTGGCTCAGACCAAGCTGCTGGCTCCTGCGTACTTCATCTTGGGAGGGAACCAGAGTGGACAGGGCTGCATCATCACCCGCTCCAGAACGCTCAGCCTGGACCTGCTTGAGTGAGTATCAGCCCAAAGGGAAAGGAAACATGGGGACTGTGCAGTGAAAGTGTGTTTTCATTTAAAGGGGCACTATGTAACTTTTTCTGCTGTAGCATCTGTCACCTGCTTGTTTCCATGCAGATGTTATTTTTACTGGAAGAGAGGGTTGCAGAATAGATCTGACCTATAACCTGCTAGCACCACTTTCTTCTCTCCAGGGAAATGGATCAATTTAATGCCATACTGTGGATTATTCCAAGCAATATAACGTTATGCATCTGGCAGTGTACCTCTAACATAATTTTTTAAACACAAATCTATCCAAGTGAGGCACTTTTGAATCAGACATCTGTAATTGAATAAATGCAATTTACATAAGTTTAATGCCATATTGTGGAACATTCTTGGTAAAGCAATAACCTCTCAGTGAAACAAGCAGGTGGCAATGCTCCATCAGAAACAAAGTTACCTACATGGTGCACCTTGGAGAAAAAAATACTCCTTTATGGTAGTTATGGTACTATATTGAAATATAGAGATAATATAACTAAAATCAGCACTGTATACATAACCATTACAACAGTATTTGATTTTGACCTTTGTGATTTCCTCTATTCTAGTCACGGTGCTGCTTATCATGTGCTTGTCTTGTGAAACCACTTGTTTGAACAGAAAGTGCTTACAGACATGTTTTTTACCTCACCCACATTCATTTAAGTATCTAAATAGTAAGAACCTTTTTAGACTGTTGGTGTGGTTTATTTTTGATAGTTTTTGTTTTTGTAGATTAAACATTAAACTGGGTCGCTGGTATGTCCTGGAGACAAACTATGACCACTGGGAGGATCCCTTTGTTCTAGATGACCGAAGAACTCCTGCTATGACGTGCATGAACAAGACCACACAGAATGTAAGGACAGTTTGTATATACAAATAAATAAATATGTTGGCAATATTTTAAGACAGTGTTTCTCAAACTGTGGTACTCAGAGTTTTCTGTAGCTCATGTTTGTTTAGGAACTGTATTTAGCCGGCGCTCTTGCTGTTTTAAATACAATAATCACAACTGAACCTGGGTTGTGCCTAAACCTGCAGACGGGGTACACAGACACGTTTTCCTCAGTGTATGGACAGGCTATGCCAGAATTCCATAATTTATTCACTGAGCTGCAGAGGCTGCATTAGCCCTGATTAATGAGAGAACTTTTAAATTTAAAACTATTGGATTTCAACATTGAAACTGGCAACCCAAATGAGAAACTTGTGTGTGTCATTTTGCTTTCTGATTGAATAATAGTTGTGCAAACCAAAACATCACAAATTATAACATAAATAAATGGGGCACCATGCCGATTGTTTTTGTAATTAGGAAAAAAATCTGCATTACAATAGTGACCAGTTACCAGTTATAACATGTTTACCTCGTATCTGAGGGTCATGTTAATGAAATAGCATTTAAAGTCTTAATCTCCCATCCAGTTATTTTTATTTTATAGTAGTGTTTTCACAGATTTAAGAATTTCAAACCTTTTGTCTACTCAGTACCACATAAAATAGTATAGTAAATGCATAGTGACACCTCCTTTTTCTTTTACAATGTCAATATTACAATCATAATTGTATAAAATATAACGTCATTTTACCCCGAAAAATAATAATTCTAGTTTTGATTAGTATCTGGGTATCTGTGGTGGTAACACTAATTTAGTTAATTATTTCCACAACCATAACCTCCATTTTGGTTAGTTCTCATTTAAATACAATTATTATTATTTATTTATTTATTTATTATTTCAGCCCTGTTTAGCCACAGTTTAACCATTGCATACTCCTGGTATAGCGCTAGTTTAGATCTGGTGGCACTCTGAAAACCAAATATTTTTTGTATTTGCATGTGAAAACCTTGATTTCTTTTGCAGAATATTTCGATAAAAACACTATATGATGTGCTCTCAACGAAGCCTGTACTAAATAAGGTAAGTCTTTAGTCTTAGTCTTTAAACTATATGTATTTCTAACATTTTTTATTATATTTGATTTTTTTTTCAGTTGACCACTTACACAACACTGATGCAAGTTTCTGAAGGCAGCCTTGAGTCCTATGTACGTGACTGTCCAAACCCGTGCATGCCATGGTAGCGGATTACTGTCAATAACATTTACTCTCATAAAATGTACATGAGAGTATAAAACACACTTTTTTTTTTTTGTAAATGACCTAAACCAAATTTTGTAGTCTTTGGAATTGTGAATTTTCTGTGTTTCTAACAATTCAGGGATACAATGATATATTTTTGCTTTATAAACAATCCTATGACTATTGTGGTGTAATTTGTAAAGCTGAATCTATATGTAAAATGTATATGTGTTTTCTAATGTTTTATAATTAAGATGTAGCAGAGTTCTATAAAACCCATATAAAAGTGTATAGCACTTACTGAGACACCATTTTGTGCCTGCTAACTGCATGTCATAGGATCACACTGACTCGCCTCAAACTTCTTCCTGTTTTTATAATCTTTAATAAAAGTTGTTATTTTATAAGCTTGCTTTTGTGTTTGTGTTAAATTCTTGTGTATCTATTTGAATATGTTTTGCTTATTAATTTAACTCAAACTAAAGTACTGGACAAAACTGATGTAGTTGTGTCATGCTGGTAATGTTTTAATACTGTGTAGGGTTAGAATATTAGCCAACAAATATGAAGGTTTGAAGTTTGATTTTAGTGCATAAAAACCTTGGACACACTCTGATAATGTGTGAATGTGCAGCCAATAATAGATAGGGGCCAATAGGGGCCATAACCACACATTGTCAGCCACATTTCCTTTATTAGTCTGAACCACTGTAATGACAAAAATAAATGCACATAAAACTAGTTAAAATTACACTAATGTATTACTTGTTACTATTTACTAAAAATATATAGCTTAATAGTTGGCAACAGTAAAGTGATTACTTAAAAACTTAACTTATGTGAGATTTTTTTTAGAAACTAATTGTTGTGAGGTGTTAAATATCTTGCATGCAGATCCTTTTATTTAAAAATTCATAAACCTGACCCATCTGTCCTATCCCCACATATGACAAGCATGTTTAAATCAAAGAGCATTTACTGATGTCGTTTATAAGCTGCTGTTTGGTTCTCAAAATGATTATCCAATCAGAAAGCAGAATATACATCAAATAAGTCTCCCATTTGGGTTGCCACTTTGAATCCTGAAATCCAGTTGTTTTAAACTCTAAACAATGCTCTGATCTGAATCCTCACAACCAAAACAAGCCAATTCTTAATCAGTGCCTCTACTGCTGCAATATTATACACTGTCCATACACTGAGAATGAGAAAAACTTGTGTCCATCTGCAGGTTTAGGCACTGGCAACCCTGCTTCAGCTGTGATTGTAGTACCTTTGTTAAATCTAAGAGCACAGGTTGCATACAATTCTTTTAAACCGTGGTCTATATTGGTTCAGTTATTCATTGTTGCAATAACAACATCAAGATTTTAAAGATTTGACAATTTATTTAAAATTTATTAGAGCTTAATTACTTAATTACATGGAAACTAACAGAACGTAACAGTGTATGAACGAAGGCTTGAAGGAGATCAACTCTGAGATATAAAAACATGTGAAGAGCTTGTTGATTAAGTGTCTATTCTACAGTCATCTCTATAGGTCAATGCAGAGGTGGTCTGTACAGCAGTAAGGCAAGGCAGAAAACATGGAACATACAAACAAAAAAACGTGATCCCAGAACCCAGGACGGAAAAAAGGAAAGTCAGGAAAATTATTATTAAAAAGAGGATTGACAAATGAGCAGCAGAGATTACATTCAGGAATGAACCGAACCAAGGTTGTGCTAAAACATGAGATCAATGTACACACCGTTGTTTAACTACAATCAACAAGAATCAAATCATATTGAGGGGATAAGTAGTGTTGAAACTCAAAAGTGTTACAAGTGGATTTCTCACACATCTGGGGCAGCTTCTGGAAAACAAATAGAAAATACTTAGAATATCCATAGTACACAAAAAATAAATAATACATCTTCAAATATGCACTGTGTAACTTTTCTGGAGGAGTGTACACCACCAGGTTACAGGCCAGGTCTATGGAGAGGTGTCCCCACTCACAATGCAATTCAAGGTATTTTTAAGCACTAAAACACCTGTAATTAAATAAATGCAGGTGATGAACCCTCCTCATAGTGTGCCTTTAAGATAACAAAGACAGTACGGCTCAAAGATATACATTATTTGTACAGATTAGAGTAGTTTTATTGAATTGCAACTAACTCAAGAGAATAGTTTGTTTTTCAGTAATAAAATAAATGTGTACCTGGTTCCTTGAGAGCGTGATCGTTGCCCACCAGCCCGTTCAGACCCTCTGTGTTCCCATTCAGGATCTCTGCAGACAGGTTGTTATTCTGCTGCTCCTCCACTATCCTCTTCTGAAGCTCCTCCTGTCGCACAGACACACAAAAGGTTTAGTTGCTTAATTCACTTGTTAAAAATGCATTGTCATTTTGGCCATGAGGGACAAAAAAGTCCATACCTCACACATTACGGTGAGTTGCAGAGGCAAATCGTCCACCTTCACAAAGTCGTCTTCATCAGATTTCTGACTGGTACTGCCGCTGCCCACCTCCTGTTGCAATGAATAAAGCGATTATGTTCTTTCATTGCATCCATATGGTTTCCTTTTCTTCTCAGTCTATAATTATTCTAGATATATTTATGATCCTGTAATGGTTGCTCTAATGCTCTCATTGCCATGTGTAATCATTCATCTAAAGTTCTCCATTACCATTCATTATGAAGAAACACATTTTGGGCCAGATATTTTTGTTAGGTATTTGGTATATTAAGGTAATACTGTACACTGCATGCGAATAGGAAAAAATCTTAGATTTAGAGATATCAATATGAAACTTCTTTTGTAAAAGGGACAGGCCCAATAATTACATTAACCATACACAAGTTTTTTATGTACAATATGGTTGTCAATAAATAAATAAATAAATAAATAAAAATGAAATATGTATTGTTACAAGAAACTCAATTGAACAAGTATTAACACTTTTTTGAAAAACTTAAAATAGACCACGCAGTAATATTATAGAAACATTCTGTTTCCTAAGGTATATCTCAACAGGTAACCATGAATTATCAACAGTGTGAAGCCAACCCTTTCAGACCAGCTCCTATATGGTCCTAGTTGCACTCACATCCACACTGATCATGACGGGGGAGTCTGTATCAGGACTGCTGGAGCTGGTGGGGCCTTTGAGGACATTCTGGCTGTGATCGGCTGGGTTGTTTTCCTCTGACGCAGTGGCCATCTCTGATTTACTTTCCTCCTCTCGGGCTGGGTCCTCCTCTGGGATGACCTCCTCATTGGACTCCACCGGAGAGACACTGTGAGGGGAAGCTGAAAAAGAAAAAGGAAAGGACTGAAACAATGACACTGATGTTATTGTGTATTCACAAAGAAAGAACAGATGCTCACCATCTTTTTGCTCCAGGTTTGACAGGTTCTGTTCAGCTTTGGCATCTAGTGTTTCAGTTGCGGTCATCTTCTGAAAAATATAAATAATAATAAACCTTTCCTCTTCAATAACAAAATAATGACTAAAAAGATCTTTTTTTAATATGTGTGAGCTTCTTCACAACAGAGCATTTCAAAATTTGTGACATTATCAACAGTGGGAAAATTCAAATTTGGCCGTAGTACAACAAACAAACGAACAAACAAAAAAAGTAAATTTCAATTCAAAAATTCAAAAAGCCCAGAGTGCCACTTCTGACCCATGCATAGAGATACCTAGTGGATGATTATTTAACTAAAATGAGCCAGAGTAGTAGTGACAAGATGGCTGACCACATGCCGTTTTGTTGAGCTGGAAAACTACCCAAACAAAATCGTCTTCTCTGCAAACCAGCGGTTGGTAAAATTGTGGGGTTTTTTTTGTTAATCTTTTTAGTAATATTTTGCAGAATGTTTAGAAGTACATTTTATATTCTTTTTGAATAAATTAGTGAGCCCAATGGGTCAAATTTGGCCCTGATCCAAAATTAGGTAATAAAGGGTTAAAATCTGTCTTGGCAACAGACCATTTCATTGTTATGTGCTTGTCTGGACTGACCTCTGGATCTGTGTGTCCAGCAGCAGTGACCTGTAGTGAGGTCTGTACATCTACTGGTCCAGCCTCAAACTCCTCCACTTCCTCTTCATCGTTCTCATCCTCACCGCTGCCATAGTTTGTCAGGGCCTGAGTCTCTGCTTTAGAAAGACCTTTACCAAAACATTAAAAATACATTGACCTTAAAATTTACAGTACAATGATTAGATTTAGTAAATGCTTATAAATGGTGCTTACTGATGGACAGAGGCATACCCGCTCTCTCCTCCTCGGCCTCTGAAGCCTCACTGCTCCTGATGTTGTTGTGGTTGTTGTTGAGTTGAGTTTGTAGGTACCTCTCCTGTATATTGTGTACAACGGACTTTCCTTCCTGCTCCGCCTCATCATAGTCCTGTCACACAATAGCAAAAACAATATCATGTTATGTTAAAGTGGCAGTGTCACTTTATTTTATCATTATTAAAAACATGGAGTACCTTGTCTTCATCAGAGTAGTTCAGAGCAGCTGGTTTATCCGCACCAACATTTGCATTTTCCTAAAAAAATGTTTAAAAATAGTTGGAGTTAAATTTGGAAAAAAAACCAAAAAAAACACATCCAATAAGGCAGTTGCTTGTTAGTCATGGTTCAACATGAGAGTGAGAGAGGGGACTAAAAGGGCAGGGCTAACAAACAGCCATGTTCCTAACTCAAGGTCCAAAACTGCATACAGAGCCTTCTCTCACTCGGATGTTGAACCCTGAGGTTGATTCCATGTGGTTCATGTTGTAGAAGTTTTGACCTTGTCCAAGAACATAGCATGATCTCAAAAGTGAACATAGTATGATGTTTGAGTGTTCAAGCCTCCCTCACTATTCCTCCAGAGGAGGAGGTTATATAGCAAATGTAGTGAGACTATGAAGGTCACTAGACTCCAGTTAGACAGCATAATTTAGGCAATGGTAGGCCAAGGGAAAATGATGGTGTAAATATGGCTCCTTTGAGACAATGTTAAACCAAGAGTTGTAAGTGGTGAATAAATTATTTAAATTCTCCTACAGTTCCCAGCATCTCCGATTAAGAACATACATTTTTTTTTCCTTTCACAATTGTACGGAGGAAAGGGCATTTTCCTGAACTAAAAGAAGAACAAAAGCCAGGTACGGGTCCTTTGCAAATGGCTTTACTTTCATCACTCACTCATAAACTCAAAAATGGCATTGTGCTACTGGGATGTTGACAGTATTCTGCTTGTGGGTCTGACCTTGGAACCATGTTTGTCTTTGTTAGCGTGCTCCTCTCCTCTCCTCCTGTTCTTGTGTTTGGCTGCAGGGCCTGTGCTGCTGCTGCTGCTGCTGTCCAGGTTCTGCATGAGTTTGAAGAAGGCCAGCTCATTGAAGAGGACCTCAGAGATCTCCACCAGAAGGTCCTCCCCACACTCCTTCAGTGTTCGCCCCACAAATTTATTCAGAGAGTCCTGGGACAAGGCAACCAGATTTAATGATTTGATTTATTAACATATATATAGGATAGAGTAGCCAAAAAATACCAAATAAGAGTACCAGTACTCGCTATATCGTGGTTCACCTTTCGCGGTCTCACAGATTTTTTTTTTTTTTTGTGCAATTCTGCATGCTTTTTTTGTTTTTCACAGCACATGAACGTGCATTGTGTTCTGCGTCCTGATTGGCTAAGGGATGTGCCGTGTCTCCTGTACAGTACAGAATGCCTTCAGCCAAATTTACATAAATGTTCGGTCGCAGCGTGACTCTGAAATGCTGTATGTTTGCAAGTTTTCTCCCTGACAAAACCCACAATAACAATGAAACATTCTGCACCAACAAATTTCAGAAACGCTTTGGACTTAAGTGTTTCTCTGCACGGAGAGGAGTCTCTAAATCATCGAGGAAAGGGGATTTAATATATGAAGGTTTGAACCTTGAGGGTGTTTAAACAAGAGAGAAATGTGAGCAAATGTTAATGCCTGTCTGAGAAAAGTGTATAAAGTGTGTAGTGAGGAGTTTTACAGCCTTAAAACACATATAATAACTGTAAAAAATAAAGCTGACCACTTGGCGGATTTCGCCTATTGCATATTTGAAGCACATTTCACTGAAAATAAGATTCAGGGACTTGTAATTAGGAAAAAAAATTGTCTCGGCACAATTAATATTAAAAGCATTTTTGTGGGTTAGGAGTAGAAACTGATCCAAATTCACCTCAGAAAATAAGTGGGTAACAGCTTCACATGCTCAGGAGCTCCAGAGTTTCCTTTTATTAGAGGGACAAAAAGAAAATGAAGAAAAATTCCGAGGGCCCCAGCCTCTTACTGTGGTTAAAAAAATACTAAATATACTAAAATACAAACAGGAAGTAAAAGGTTTTCCAAAATACCAGGTAACTATATATACACAACCATCAGATTTATGAAAGAAAACATACTAATTCAGGATATCATAAATTAAGGACTATTAAAAAGGTATATAGTATCTTAGAATAGGGTTAAAAAAAAATATGGAGCTCATAAAAATATCGTGTGCACACAAGACAGAGAGCAGGAGGGTCCAATTTGAAGTATGTCCCCTTTAAGTTATAACTATCCACCAAAGTTGATTAAGCCTGCGACATCTCACCTGCAGAAGACCTCCAAGCTGGCGGTGGAAGAAGCGCACAAACTCCTTGCTCTCATGGTTCTGCTGAGTGAGTGTAAGGACCATACGTCGCACAGAGGTCAGCAGCTGCACAGAGCACACCTCGTCCATGTTCTCCTGAGAAAGAGGACACAAAGTACAAGGCATTATTTATGGAACAGATAGGAAAAGGGAAATGGAGAACAGGTGTGCAAGGAGCTGTAAAGCTGTAACAAACTTCTAAAAGTAAGAAGAAAACTAAATGTAAATGTTTGACTTTGTAAATTTTCTCATCCCAAAGAAGTTGACTGATTCTACCTACTGCTAGTACAATGCTGTTATCTGGTGTTGAAAATATTTTCTTCAAATATGTCATTTTAAAACTAGTTTAAGAGTTCTTGTCAATGTGTTCTTACCTTGAGGAAGGGGATCACTTCTGTCATGATAGCTTTGATTTGACGGTCTAATGGCTGAGTGTCAATCTGTGGACAGTTTGGCACAGCAGCTGCAGCTCCTGTACACACAAAATACAATCTGGTTACTTAAGAAGCAACAGCACAAACACATAAGCCAGGAAAAAAAGATTTGCGCTTTTGTAACTTGAAATCCATAAGACAGGTTTTAATGTTTTTAATTAATTAATTAATTGGTCAAGTAGCAATTCATGAAGAAAAGTTGCTTTTTTTGTTACAGGATACTGGTATTGGCATCCATTTGTATTTGTTAAATCATAATTGTACAATATGTGTGTAAATTATCTGAACTTTGCAGTACGGTTGCAAAAATTAAGTATGACACATCTGCTGCCCATAGAAATGTCACTTTATTGGTCAAAGCAAGACTTTTTAAATACAATCATGTTTACTACGTTTTAGGGAAAAGTGTAGTATAACCTGTCATATGCACTTTACCTTCCACTTCAGTAGGGTGAGTGAGGAGTTGTTCAATGTGTGAAGTGTCAGCGCCCTCTACAGGTGCAGTGGCGCCATGGCAGGGGTTAAACTCAGCCTTAACCTTCATGCGCTCATATTCCCTAATCCTGGTCAGAGCCTTGTCTAAATGAATCACAGTGTTCCCTATCGGAGCAGCAGAAGAGCAGACAACAAGCCGGGAAGCAATAGGTTAATGTCAGCAGCATTGAGTTACACTGTAGGGCCCATTTTGTTTTGTGAATAGGTTCAAATTGGCTCCCACAGTGTAAGAAAAAGCACAGTACAGCTTGGTTCAGTAAGACAGGAGTTCACAATTGATGCTAGAGGAGGCAATTGTGTGGACTGATAATAGGAATAAAGCAGCAATGTCAACATAAAATGACAACATAAACCTATTTGTGGGTTTCAAACCAATTATTCCTTCCTGATTTTAAGAATTTTGTGAGGACATTTTCTATTTTAAGAGATATAAGATATATATTTTTTTATTTTAAATGGCATTATTACTATAACAACAAGACAGTTGCCATGTCAAATCCTTCAAATCAGGAAGGAAACCTTATGCCTGAAACCTATGAATAGACAAAGACATAACACTAATGGCTAGGTTAGGTAATGCTACTTAAGGTTGCATTAGGCAATATTTGGGCTTTTAAAGTACTTTTGGACACTAGAGTATTGGTCTTTTGAGTTGGACCTTAAAATAATGTATCGAAAAAGTGCTAGCACACAGAAGATGCTAGATCCAGCTGCTAGGACACTGAAGGGGATATTATATTTTTTACTTAATTTTCCTGGCATTTTGGCATCTGCACAAAAGTGTTTGAATTCAAGAACTGAATATAGTAATATGTATGTATATCTTTTTGTCTAACTTCCAAAAAAGTGTTACAGATGATGCTACATGTGTCAGTAGCTAATATACCTAGGTCATCATTGGCAAAGGGCTCCAGGTTTGACAAAGTGGACATGACACTATCATTGCCCACCGACCCTGCGTCTTCCCTCTTCCTGTTTTGTGCCAACCGCAAATTCTTCTCGACCACCTCCTGAAATGCATAAAAAAAATGTGGTACAATGAAACCCTAAGCAGAGAAAAACTCTTGCAAAACATAAAAGTATAGACCCGAGTATTCATCACTGAAGAACAAAATCGTTATTCTGACAGACAAAAGGCTGGATCCCAATTAGCATAACCCAGGGGACTCCATGAACAAAACACTTGTGCCAGATGTGTGATCTGGCACAAGAGAAAGCAGTACTATTTAGGGTAATTTTTAGCTAATTGAAAAATAGTGGAGTGGAGGGAAGAGTAATTTAAATTGGAGAATAAAAGAGCAGCGCTTACGGACAAAAAGTAAGTGCTAGTAATGAAGTATGCAAGTCTGGACAACATGACAAAAAATTATTCAGCATTTTTTTCACCTCCATATTATGATGATTTTCAATTTTATTTTATCTTATTAAAACAAATGGCTTTCAGTATTAATTTACTGAGAGAAAAAGATCCGAGACCCAGCATCTAGGCCCAATAGTCTTGGATGTGCTAGTCTCAGTCTACATAGTATTAATTTCTTGAACATAAACAGGATACTTTTAATAATTGTGATTTAAAACAGAGATATAGTCAAATTGCATCGTTTCAAGTCTGTCCACTGATCCAAGCCACATGCTTTAATAGAGAAGAATGAAACTCGATATTTATTAAAATTTGATAAATTGCACAACCCTAAAGAGATGTCTTACAGCGTCACTGGTGGCCACACTTTCACTGGGAGTGAGCTCAGACTGGGAGCCAGCAGTCCACACCACTGGACCAAGCACAGGCTCCACTGCACTCTTCTCTGTCAGGTGTCGGGTCACTATGTCCTATACAAGAAAAACGGATAAGACAAAACACTATAACTAAAACTGCATTATAGTAACATGATATAGTACTAGAGAATTAACTAAAGGAGACTGACAATTTGGCAAGATTTTGCCCTCTACATCTCAGAGGCACAAAATTATGGAATAGGCTGCTAGAGCACAATGTCTTTGTACAGGTCATCGTGACTTTAATTAGTGTGACCCAAAAGCAGTAAGGGTAACAAGTCAGGATAAAAAAAAAAAATAAAAAAAAAAAAATCCATAATGTGAAAAAAGTAGAGAATCCTGCACTAGTACTTCCGTTGTCTTAGCTTAAGATGTAATTTGTTACAATTAATATGTTATCAACAACTTAGGCTGCTTTTTTACTATGATTATGAACTCCAGATACAAATATACCCAGCAACAGTAGCTACCACACAAACATATTCTGTAATAGTGTAATTAATTATAGAGTAAATCAAATATTTAACCAGTTTGAATTCAAAGGTTTTAAAAAATTCCAATTACTTTTGCGACTTAAGTTTGCAAATATTAGCAAATGTATAAAAGCAACCATGAAAATAGAACATTGTAGAATCCCACAAATCGCTTTTTCATAAAAGACTTGCCTGTAGTGAGTAGAGCGCCCTCTGTCGTAAGTAGTCAGTGTTGAGCAGCTGCAGTTCGTGGAACAGCTCGATGAGGAAGTGTGGTCTGGATTCATTCTGAGAGATCAGAGCAGCCACCTCCGAGTAAATGGTCTCTCTTAGCGCCTCGAACAGGGAGAAGTCACTGCTAGCATCTAGGGCACAAAATTTATTCATGTGTTATTCATTTTTAATTCATTATAAACTTGTATCCATGCAGAAAATTATGTAAAATGGTTGGGAGATTAAAAATATATGGGTGGGAAATAAATATCATGCTGGGGTGGGTTTACCTTGTGCTTCTGTGCATGCAATTCTGTTAGAGAGGAAGGGGGTTCTCCAAGCATAGGCTGTGAGCAGGATAAATCATAAAAAACAGCAAATCAAATCAAGCCAAATGAGTAGCAAATAAATATAAAAATATAAATATGGAGTAAACAAATAGACAAACATTAGAAGCAGAACATAAGAACAACATAGCATGGAGAAGGTTGGATGGACGGAGGAAGGTGGGTGTACCTGATGAAAGGTCATTGGGTTTGTTTTGCTTAGATTTGCTGTCAAGCTTCTCCTGGGTCAACTTCTCCAGCAGGCTTTGATTGTGAATCTTCTGTCGGGACAGGACAGCCCTCTGCTGGACAGTGGGGGCACTGCTGCTGGCACTGTCACTGTCCTGACCTGAAAGTAAACAAATATTGCCAGACTGTGTTCATGCTGCCGAATCATCATTAGTTCATCTTAAGTTTATTTAAATCTTCAATAAATTAATTTGGCTTTTGAGCAGCAGTGACATATCTCAAACTGAGGTACGAAGATAGTTTTTTGGTGGTACCTTGGTCCTTTGCAGTTGTAGACTTTGTTTAATTAGACACATTTTTTGTCTTTTATACAAGTCCTCATTTAGAACTATGGCATGGCTAAATCCTATTTTACTCCTGGATTACATGTTTGTTAAGATTAAGGTACACTTTGTGCCAGCAGGAACATTTTGTCCTCTGCATTTGACTCATTTTTCAATGTCAAGAGCCAATTTTTTTTAAGGTGGTAGTTGGCATAAACAGTACAGACAAAAAATGATAGCTTGAAAACTCCTAAACTGGAAAAACATGATTAATCTAATCTCTGTCACCTGTTTAAAGTCATAAATGGTCACCTCCACTTACACAATTCGTCACCTCCACTTACACAATTTGTTACCGTAAGATCATCAACAAACTAGGTCTCTGGGCGGGCAGTTAGAGGGGACTGAACATTCCACTCAGAGAAAGATGACTGTCACTGCAGCACCTCAGTAGAATTCTATCCCTCCTTACCATTAGAGAAGCAATCGTTTTATGATGTCTTGTCTCCAGTTCATGTCTGCCTATGGCCTCTTCATGTTCTGTCATGTTCTGTGTCTATCTTTGTTAACATGCCTGTTGCATGTGTTTTAATGACTGTATATGTAAATAGTTGTAAATCATTTTGAACATACACAGAGTTAACCTGTCTTTATTTAGTAGTGACAATGATTACATGTGCATTCAAAATCACCTTAATATCAGATTTTTTGAGTTATAATATTATTAAAAAGACATGTAAATGGGAAAATCATCTGGTTTATTTCTGATCAGAAATAAACTCACCAGAAATCAGATTTTGCAGTTTGTATGTCATTTAAATCTTAAAATATTCAGTGTGCATGTTAACACAGTCAACATAACATACTACAGATGAACATTTGTGTTGTGGCTAAATCTGGTGTATTTACAGAAATGTTCATTAATGTGCACTGTCCCTGTCAAATAAATACATACAACACAAAAACAACCTAGAAAAAAAAATCCAATTTGCAACCTTTACCTTCACTGTTCTTGTTGTGCAGTTTGTTCCTTCTGCGGCACCTCTTCTGATTGGGCGTCTTACTTCTGGAGGCCAGGTTAGCTTGTGCACAAGCCTTTCGTCCCGTTTTAAAAGTCTTGGTGACGGTGGTTAGGTCGGCGGGATCAGGCATGCTGCTGAAGCTCTCCTGTGATGCCCGGTCGAAGTCCTGGGGGTGGGGGCGGCGGTGGACAGGGATGGGGGAGGACACAGGAGACTCTGAGGGCTCTGGTTTGGGAGAGTGACGCTGGACACAGTTGTTTGTGAATGACGTGTTCAGCCAGCCAGACGCCCTGAGGGAATCACACAAAATTTATTTATTTTTTAAATGAATAGAAAATCACAATTAGAAGGGTCGCAAGTAGCAAATCAAATAATCCCAGTGTTTCCTTGAGGATCTAATTTGCCAAACCAACTAAATCTGTAGTTTAGACCTCTACACTAAAGTTCTGAATTAAGGTTGGGTGATAAAAATGTTAGTGAGATCTTGTTCCTGTGATGATAAGCTATTCCTCCCAGCTGTCTACTCAACAGACACCTGTCTACTCAACAAAAATAGGAAGTGTATATAAATTGCAATAAAATTAGCTGGCTCCAAGAAAAAGAAATAAAAATAAAAAAATTGCCCCACCCTTATTCTGAATACATGTGATACGTGAATGTGT
The DNA here is from genome assembly GCA_019594935.1 of Periophthalmus modestus. Taxonomy (NCBI): domain Eukaryota; kingdom Metazoa; phylum Chordata; class Actinopteri; order Gobiiformes; family Gobiidae; genus Periophthalmus; species Periophthalmus modestus. The sequence goes on along the minus strand of JAIEZT010001373.1, from coordinate 13,214,619 downwards.
ACAGTAAATAGTATTACATTTTAAAACCTTAAATAGAATAACACAAAAATAAACAAATAAAACATAACATCCTATGTTACCCTCTGTCGGTGGAGGTGTTTAGTGTGGGCCGCTGCACTGATTGGGGGAAATTCATGTACTCGGTCTTCATTGACATGTTAGGGTCTATGAGGGTCTTCTGATGCTCAGAGCTCTGGTGTCCTGTAGCACCCTGAGGAAAATCACCCATGGACGGAGGAGGGAACAGGGGGTACAAGTTAAAACCTGTGTAATAAAGAGAGAGGGGTATTAGTATTGTGTTACTATTACTAGTATTGAAATTAATAAAAAATAATAATAATTCAAGTGTCTATAAGGCTTTTTTTTTATTGCTTTTGTCTTGTTTTTAATATCCTGCATTTGTATAAAGCACTTTGGTGAATGTGTTTTTTTAAAGTGCTCTAAAGTTGGGTTTTATTATTTGTATGATGTTGGAGGTCATCTCGTGAATGGTACGCCACCTGCTTGACCCCATGGAGTGATTAATGGAGGTAATTTTTGAGAAATAGAAATACTGTGAAACATTCGAGGGAGTAAATATATAGAGACAAGCAGGTGATGTACCCTCCTCCAGTAAAGCTGAATAGTGTACCTTTAAATAACCAAATTTTGGGCTGTAATAGAAGTCATAATCCAGTTTTGAAACAGTACTGCATTAAATTTGATATTTCCATACCAAAGAATTTAATAATGTTATCTCACTAACGTTGAATATGGTCTTCCCTTAAACATTAAAATTGTATGTCATACCTGGAGCAAATGGTGACAGCGCTGCTGCTGGCATGTTGTTGGTTGGTGGTGGAAGGCTCGAGGAGAAAGGAGGAAAGACCCCAGGAGAGACTGAGCAGGAATCCTGAGATGAACCCTGCTTTTGAGTCTGCCAGCCTGCTGTTGATGAAGTCACTTGCATTTGCTGGTGCAGAAGATCGTTCAGAACTTGTTTTAACCTGAGAAGCAAAAACACGCATAGAGAGAATTAATAGGTATTCAGCTATTATAAAGATATTCCAGTAGATTCTAACCGTTGCACATTGGTCTGCTGCCATGCCAGCTGGGTGTAGCACTGGTTGAGTTGGTGCATGATCAGATGCACTTGTGGTGAGGACACGTTGTTGGGCAGAACACTGTACTGCCCAGTCAGCAAAGTTTGCAGCATGTAGGACAGAGTCTGTATGGGGAGACGAGAGAGGAGAAGCATGTTGCATCAATGTACATGATTAGTTGAGGGACTGGAACATAAACTTCGTTTTTAAGGTAATTTTCAAAAAATCACTGTGGTATATAAAGCCCAGGCACATTTATTATGTCAGAATAGTCACAGCAGCAGTGCAGTTTCCAAAAACAGCCTATGGTAATTAAGATTCTACAGATTTCTGAAAATAGGAAAGTGAAATAAAGAATCTGTGATGTAGACCTACCTGCTGGTCTTGCAGAAGAGTCTGGCACATACTGGTGCTGAAGTCCAGCTGTCTCTGCAGCTGGCTGACCTGCTCCTGCCAGTGACAGGAGCCCTCAGCAAATGACAGGTCTGAGGCCCAACGTAAGTTCTCCTGACGTCGCATGCTCTGCTGGCCTGAGGACTCATTCAGGTTTCTGCTCTGTTCCGTGTTGGCTTTAGAGTTAAAAGAATGTCCATTAGCTCCATTTGAGAAGTTTGAGGGAGGTTTCAGGTTGCTAGAAGAAAAACAGTATTTTAAAATTATCCAAATGTACTTAGAACAATATAAAAAAAACATATAATACTGCAAACAGTATTAAAATAATTGCTTATATATTGTAGTGCCACTGACCACCCTTGATTGTTCCTGTTGCTGTAGGAGCGCTGGTTTCTGTTGGAGTAGATGTGAAAGTCATCATCTGAGCTGCTTTCTGTAGAACCTTCATGCTCCTCTTCCTCCTCCGCATCCATCCTGTGATACCCATCCGCCCCATCATCATCATCAAGGTTGCAGGGAGTTGAACCCCAAGTTGCCATTGTTCTGAGGTAGAAAATTGTTACATTATTTTATATTTATATGCATAGATACTTTACCACTCTCCGAAAGTGCTACCTCTCATCTCTGCTGATGGGCAATGTGGTGATGTCATCCAGCTCCTCAGTCCTGTGTGTGGAGTCACTGTTGCCACTGCGTCTCTGGTGTTCGGCCATTAGACACTCCAGATGTTTCCTGCGCTGCCTCAGCTCCTCTCGCAGGATCTGGTCTCGTCTCATCTCAGACCAGAGCTACAAGAATTTTATGCACGTGAAACAAAGGACTGCATTTCTATTGTGGATTTGTGTGACTGAGCTTATTCACCTCATTGTCAGTGACTGAGGATGTCGCTGCTTCTTGAGGAGTGGGTTTGAGTCCAGGAGAATTGCTTTTGGTTCCAGAACATGGAGATACCTGTACAGCAGCAGGAGTGGATATAGCGATTGGAGCCTTTCTTAGAAGGCCCTGCTGACTCGCTGTGCCCTGCTGACTTGCTGTGCTGGACAAAGATGACTGAAAAAATAAGCCAGTTTAATAAAACACTCGTTATCAAAGCATTTTAAAATATATATGTGCAAAAACAGAAGAAAAGGGAGGGAGCATAAGCATACCTGTAGATCTGGGCAGGCCCACTGCAGATCGTGTATTTTGCCCTGGATTTCCATCAGCCTCTGGCGCTCCTCATGAAGCTGCTTCAGCTCCTCTTTTTGCTGACGCAGCTTCTCCTCATACAGTTTCTCTCTGTGTGAACAAGAACATCAGTCAGAAGAGTGCACAGAATGAGTACACTATACAAAGTGCGATCTCATATGTAGACCACAGTACCTGGCATGACTGGACAGAACCATGTCTCTAGGATTCTGTTTGGCTCCAGACCCAGTGGACCTGGTATTGTTTGGCTGCTGATGTAATGTCTCATCCTCATTCGCTGTCGTCCCGTCTGTGTCATCACTCTGAAGGCAACAAAAACAAGTAAAATTTTATTTTTTCCAGAGAACAACATATGAAAAAACAAAAACATAAATTTTCAATCAATAAATTACAAATAAATATGATGAGGACTTAATTTAATTTCTACTGACAATTCTTCTCACCTGGACCATGGCCACCAGTTCTTGTAGCTGCCGCAGCTTCTGTTTGGCCGTCTGGTGTTCAGCAAAAACTCCATCATTCCCCAGACTGCTCCTGCGACTGGACTCTGAGGCCTCGCTCTCCCCGCCAGCAGCCTGTGCTCCTTCATCAAGACCATCTTCATCATCTTCATCCTTTATGTGGTTGAACGAGCTGTCTCTGTTGTACTGGCAAGCTGAATACAAAGAAAGGTTTCTTACTGTATTTTCCGGACTACAGAGCGCACCTGATTAAAAGCTGCATGCTTTAATTTTAGAAAAAAAACTTGTACAAGCCACACCGGATTTTAAGCCGCAGGTATGAAAAATTAGCTCAAAAATGTTCATTTGCGAGGGACCACTAGTGCAGTTTTGCATGCTTTTTTTTTAACAGTGTATGCAGGCGCATGTTCTGCGTCCTGATTGGCTAGAGGAGGTGCCGTGTCTCCTGTACAGGACAGAATGCGTTCAGCCAAATTTACCAAAATGTTCAATGCTGCAGCGTGACTCTGAAACACGTCAAGATCGCAATGGATACCTTTGTATTTGAGGACAAACGCCTCCAAGGCGCATTGTGGACGCTCTGGACGCGCATCCAGAGCGTCCGTTGCGGTCTGCGAGTGCCTTTGGATGTTTAGTTTCCCGTGTGTCTTTGTGAACACTGCAGACCAGGTTGAGAGAGTGACTTTAGTGTATTTACTACATAAAACTCATCAGCAGAGCTCATTGGCTCTGCGGCGTCTGATGCCGCAGAAACGCAGCGCGGCCAAGACGCGCGTCCACGAGAAACTTTACATGTGAAACAACATAAAGAAGGAGGAAAATAACATAAGGATGACAGCAGAATAAGTTTTAACAAGGACCAAAAAGGGCTGTAACTATGCGGATGGAGTCTGCTTTAGTTTGTGGATCAGTGACTGCAGGAAAAAGAACATTACGAGACATTACAGTGGAGCAGCACCAGGATGAAGAGGCGGGGACAGAGGAACTGAGAAATACACCTGCAGCCGCAAAACATATATGTTGATGAGGGTTAGTAAAAATGACTGATTTACAATAGTTGTGAGAGTGCGCTAGATTGACCATACAATTTCATTGCACCTCTGTGAACTACGCATCAGTTTTATTGGTCTACTGTTGTTGGGCAAAATGTTTTTGAAAAAAAATGTATAAGCCGCACTGCACCATAAGCCGCAACGGTTAAAAAGTAGAAAAAGTAGCGGCTTGTAGTCCGGAAAATACGGTATTATGGTTTCCTGTTATTTTGAGATTTACAGACTATGAGTGAATTATTTATTATTATTTAGCCTCATCAACCTCATTATGCTACATTTCCCATTTCAAATTCCATTTGATTACCCGTATTATTTTTAACATTACTTAAAACAAACTTGCTTGGCAGCATACCTATAGCAGACGGGATGTTGAGGCAGCGCAGGTTAGCTGCTGACCGGTTGTTTATCTCACATTCTGTGTTCAGTCTCCCATCGCGGTTGTTTGCACTCCTCAGCCTGTGGCTGTTGGTCAGGCTGTTCAGGTCTGACCAGTTCCCTCCACGCTGAGGATTTCTACATGGATCATCACATGGAGACATCAAATACCGCTTACATAATCATTCTGCGGGCTTCATAGAGTAATTTGATCCTTTGCTCTGTAATTTAACCCTTAGCTCTTTGTAAATGCACTGTACCGTATGTTTGTAACAGGCTGGCGGTTCTCCTGCTCAGAGTCAAACATGGTGTCTAACATGGAACCGTCCTCAGTCTCATCCTCCTCTTCATCGTCGTCTTCTTTCACGTTGACTGCATCCACCATCATGTCAGACGTCTGCTCATAGTACTGAACCAGTTCCCGTAACTCATTCAAACGCTTGTGCACCTCCTTTAGCTTCCTGTGACAGCCAAAAAAAAAGTATTGAAAATAATTACATCAACAGTCTCTAGTTTAACAATAGAAAATACAAGATCTAACAGGTGGGACTACACAAGGACTAGCAGGATGTTTACACCAGTTGGCTGTAAACTGATAGCCGATCTGCCTATTCAGATCCTACGTGATGCTTTGTACCTGAGCTTGTCTGTTGAATTTGAGCCGTCTTGGTGTTGTTGGTGTTGGGTGAGTGTTGGATGGAATGAAGTTGAAGCTGAAGCCCCATTAGAACACAAAGCAGAGGCACAGTCCGGAGATCCTGCCATGCACTGAGACGATAATCCCCGACCTGAATCAAACAAAAGTAGAAATTCAGTTATTTTGAATATAAAAAAGTGTACCTAAAATAATGAAATGTAACTCTATCTATCAACAAATGCTTTTATTTGTATTTGTGTTATACCTACATGGAGGGTATGAGAAAAAGCAATTGAGTCAAGATGAATGTCCAGTGCCATACACTGGTTATAGTTAAGTATAATATGATGTCAGTTTGCCTTGATGGCATTTAGTTAAATAACTTGTTTTACATACAATCGTTATTTTCTTACAGGAGCTATTGTTAAGTGTCTGATCTCTGAGGGAGTGCAGTTCCTGTAGGATCTTATCCATAGTTTGTTTCTTGTCTTGCAGTTCTTGGAGCTTTGTAAGTTTGGCACAGGCTGCAGTGGCTCCAGCTTCCAGATCGGAGTGGGGACCAGAGCCAGAGTGAAGGAGGGGTCTGTGAGGTGGACCTGCAGCCTGAGGGGAGCGCGACCAGCTCACCTCTCTGGATAAGGACAGGCTCTCTGCTTGACGACGGTTGTCTGGTACTGCTTTGGACTGAACAAAAACAAAGCAGTTTTTAGACATAGAAGTAGATTAATCCTATATTTTTTGTAAAGAATTAATAAAACAAAAAAAGTCAAACTCTAACTGCTTTATGCACTGTACCCGTGAGTCCTTTAGCTGGTTGTGGAAACGCTGAATCAAGTCATTCAACTCATCATTTAGTTCTGAAGTAATGCTTATACCGGAGACACTGCCTGTGGTTTCAGTTACAACTGTAGAACAAACAAACAAAATCAGATAAAATACAACACGTAAAATTTATTTACACAAAAACTTCAACCGAAATGGATGTGATTTGAACAACCTATTTCAGCTTAATGATTGTTTGCAATAAATTGCTTACTCAATTTTTTTTTGGTCCCTCCCATTTCTTCTTTTTGTATTTTGAAGCACTACTCAGAACCTTCTTAAGATCAGACAGTGCAAAATGTGAATTCTTGCAACTGGTCTTAAAATTTTGATTCAGGAGTGTACAGTGGTCCCTCGCTATATCGTGGTTCACCTTTCGCGATCTCGCAGATTAAAAAAAAAAAAATCAATATTGCATGCTATTTTACAGCATATGAACATGCATTGTCTTTTGTGTCCTGATTGGCTAAGGGACTGTACACCATTTTCAATCAATCTCCTTTGTGCCATGTCTCCTGTACGTTCTGCACTGACAAATTTCAGAAACGCTTTGGACCTAAAAGTGTTTCTCTGCACCGAGGGGCCTGCGAATACTGCTGGAGCAGAGGCATACGAAAACAACACTTAAAGCGATCATCGAGGAAGGAGGATATAATAAGTGCAATAAGGCTGTTAGTGATATAGTGAAATGCATACATGCTTCCATGGTTTGTAATTTGTACTATATACACCACAACAGTGTTTTGTATATCTCACCTGTGTCCTCGATGACAGCCAGTGCTTGCTCTGCACTGTGCTGCATTGCCATCAGAGCTTCCTGCCGACCCTGCAGAACCCGGAGTTGCTCCTGCTGCTCCAGCATCTTCTTCAGCAGTTCATGCTGCTTACGCAAGTTCTCCAGCTCTTCCTTCTGGTCAGCTGGCACAGCCTCTGGCCTAGCACCCTATAAAATTCACAGCCACATGAATAAAAGAAAAAAAAAGGCTGAACATTTCGGAGAAATCTCATGTTTGAATTTTTTTCTTCATTTGTTTAATAGTAGCAATACTAAAACATGAACATGAAAGAGTTGTATTTCCATTAACTTGTAAATGTGCACCTGCAACCCCAAACATATGATTGTAGTCTAAGTTTTGAGTCAAAGGAATCATTAGGGCCTTTGCATTATAATTGTAAAAATAAAATAGTTTAGGTCAGTGGCTCTCAAACTTTTCATACAAATACCACCAAAGAAAAGACTTGGCCATCAGTTCTAAATCAAGTATATGACTGTACTATGCCAGGTCTAATCTAGGGCTAAATCAGGTCTAAACATGGACTACATCATTGACACTGTAATTCTAAACAACAAAATTTCCAACATTGGACAGAAAAAAATGAACTCTAACTTAGGCAAACCCTTAAACTGAGGAGCTGTCAAAGCTCCTTCAGGTGGTAACCTGAAGGAGCCACAGTTACATGCCACAGTTTGAGAAACACTGGTTTAAGTTATCTTATATCAAATGGAATTATCTTTTTTAACAGAAACTTATACTGACTATACATTCTTTGGCTCAGCATTATACCACAATTGCATGATCTTGGCCATCAATAATACTAGGTTTGTTAAAGGAAACATTTATTTATGTAATAGATTAACAACACTAAAGAAAAAGCATATATTTTTAAGGCAATTCCGTAACAGTCTGCTTCAGAAGATTATAATGTGGGGGTCATACACACCATAACATTGGAGCCATCTGTAGATCGTACTTCAATATTTCGAGAGGTGCTCTCTGCCAAAGAACCTGAACCCACAGCAGAGTCCAGGGTCCCCACCTCATCATCATCTGTCTCCCGGGCCTTAACACAAAATATACAAAAATCAACATGTACTTTAGTGTAGTTTCATTTGGATGAATTACTGCCAACACATGAAAATGGTATGACAGTTGTATTACATGCCATACCCAAGTTTTACAGATATACATCTTTTTTAAAATGTACTTTTACTTTTAATTTGAATGCTTTAAAAAGACTGACCAGCATCTTCTGTAGGAAGCGTAAATAGGACCTCTCCTGCTCTTTAAGGTCTTCAATAAGAAGAGAGAGCCGCTCCACATTAGCTGGGACATCGTTCTTCTTTACCAAGTCATCCAACATGGAGTTAGCCTTACTGATACCCTCTCGGATCTGGACCAGTTTACTCACCACCTGAAGCCATACGGAAACATTTAGTTAGTCCAAAACACACTGAGGGTGATCAGGCAGATGTGACTGCAGCTCTAACTGGTCTAAAGAAGGGCAGAAAACTCATCCAGTACCAAGGGTAGCATATTTATAAATTGGCCTATATACAGTGCACCGGCTCTCCCTCTCTTTATCCTACTTTTCATTCTACAGTGTAGTAGAATGCTGTGGACTACACTACACATTATACATCTGTATTTTACAGTGATTTAATAGTTTGAATTTTGACAATTTGCAGTATGTTATTTATTATCCATCCATCTGTCCATTTTCAAAGTCATGGGGACAGTAGTCTAAGCATTGACTCCCAGAGTTCCCTCACCCCATACACTTCATCCAGCTCCTCCGGTGGGACCCCAAGGCGGGGGGGACCACCACCTGCTTGTCTCCATGAAGACGTTACTACTTTATATAATATTAAAAAAAACCAAGATAACTCCACCAGACAGGTTAAAGGTCAGATCTGTGGAGACGTACCCCACTCACAATAATTTTTGGTCCAAAAAATGTTTTCAAGATTTTTTGGACCAATAAAGTTTAATTAAATAAATGTAAGATGCATAATTTAATGCCATACTGCAGAACATTCTTGGGAAAGCAATAAGATCCACAGAGAAAAGAAGAAAAGAAAGTTAGTGCACTTTTAAATAAGCAAGGTGCCCACAAGACTACTTCATATTACAATCAAATAACAGTAATATCATGATATATTTAGCTGAAACAAGATACCAACCTGGCTGCGGTCAATTCTGGGTGCCTCTCTTTCATAATCCCTTTGTAATAACGTATCTCGCTCTGAACTCCTACGCCTGGGTCGTGGTATATCTTTAGTTGGGAGCAGAAGGGCCAGAGTATCCCTATGTCCCAGAGTCTGTTTCTTTGTTTCCTTGGTGATGGCTGGTGTGGCTGGGGCAGAGGAGGAGGGTGGGAGCAGCTCCTTTTTGTTGGTGTTAACGTGCAGTGGTAAGAAGTTATAGGGTTTCTTGTTTTCACAGGCTAACTGCCGCTGATTGTTGGCGGCTGTCACGCGACCCTGAGAGTCACTACCAACACTACGCTGCTGGAAAAAAAAGTTAGAAAGATTATATTTATTTTTATTATGATGTGTTTACAATTAAAAGATTAAAGCAACACTATGTAACTTTCTGGAGATGACACATCACCTGCATAATTCCATGAAAATAGAAAGTTAAAACCATGCCATACTGTGGAAGACTATAGCCAAGAAAGAAATTACATTTCCATAAAAACAAGCAGGAGTACGTCTGTGGAGATGTCTGTGTAATCTGTCAGTCAATCGCAGTATGATCCATAGTAAACAAAAAATTCAATTCTGTCAAGTCCATTAATGGCAAAAAAAACTTTTTGTCCAGTTGATAGAATTTAATTCTTCTTTTACTATGTTGCATCTCCAGTTTGGGTGCTGCAAGTATTCCATATAGTTAAAAATAATGAGGGCTCAAATCGCACAATGTGGTAACGGTTGAGGTGCCGCAAGGCTCCGGAGTATTTCCATTAGGAGTTTATTTTAGCTGGCCGCTGAAGCCCACCACTTTAACAAATTAATAGTTCGCATGAAGATGTGGTCTCACGAGTGCTGCTTCAAGGGTGGTGACCACAACAGAATAGCAGGACACCACTCTGAGTGTGAGTATCACACCAAAACCCAACAGTTGCATTCACATGGATCGCATTGGATCACATTAAAACCCCAATCCGAGAGCGGCTCCACTCGCACTCTTGAACGGGGTGAGTGTAGTGTGAATGCAGCCGGTCTCGGGCCAACCTACGCAGTCTGCGGTGACGGTAAAAGTGCTTGGAATTGGGGGAAAAAAACAATCAAATCGCGTATATTGGAGTGAACGGACATTGCAGAGCTGCTGTTTGACATTTTCATCTGATGAGGCAGTTTGGATCAACTTAATATCAGAGCAAGCAAGAAAAATGGGCAGAAAAAAGCAACATGCTCTTACTTTAGTAGTTTTTTGGCTAAGAAGTTTTAGCTTCCATAATATAAGTCAATATGTATGTACAATGAGAATGTACAATTTATAATGAGAACATTGTCAAAACACTACAAAATATCAGATAAAAGTATACCATTTCTGCACTTTTGTGTTCTTTACTCCATATCTTTATACCATGTGTGAGAGTTTAGCATAATGAAATACCTCATCCAGGTCGGTGAAATTGATCCTCTGTCGCAGCTTGTCTAGTTCTGCCTGGTCTGGAACTGACATTTGTGTAGTGTACTTGATGTGTGGAAAGGAATGAGGAGTGCGGGCTCTCCTGCGTCCAGCTCCAGGAGTCGACTCTGGTGAAATATCATTGGTCAAGCGGCTCTCTACCACAGTGGCAGACAGCTTTTTCTTGTTTTTCTCTGAGGAACGGTTAGCTTTCTTTTGCTGGACACCCCAATCCTGAAAGAGAAGGAAAAAAACATTTCTTTTAGTTGAATATTGCAAAATCTGAGCTCAAAAAAGTAATCGAGAAGTGTATTTGACACTCTGGGGAGCTGGTCTACTAACCATGTTGTTGAGGCATTCCAAACTGCCATTTGTTACAGTCCAGTTGTGCAGTTCATCAGTACTGCCATTAAAAGATTCTCCTGTCGCCATTCCTTACAATTTACTGCAATGAAAACATAAAATTCAAAAATATAAAATAAAACATCACAATCTGTTTTACATTTAAATTATAATGAATGTAGGCAGTTTTATTATTTAACAGGGTGTGTTATGTGGTGCAATACACACATACATATAGAATCAGAATCTATTCTGGGAATAGATTCATAATCATAACCAAAAACCTTTTGCGGTTACTGTTTTCCCACGATGCCCAACTCAGTATCTCTCAGTGACAGTTTTATGGCAACTGTAATCTTGTCACATTGTGATGTTACATCTCCTCATTGGTCGTTAACGTTATTAGCTGTCTGTCACTGGACTACTGTGGGAGAACGCTCAGTTTCCCGGGGAAAAACAATTATGTGATGCCTCTTTTACAATCTTTAGAGTCAAATTATGACCCTTCAATTATACACGCCAAATTATGCCTAAATAGAAGGGGAAATTGTATGCTTTAAAACTGAGATTAGCAAAAACGATTTGGCAACACGTTTATTACAACATGAGATCGTTGGATCAAATAAATCAATGTTACAGCCAACAAAAGCATTCCGGTGTAATTTTCTTTCAAAACTAGGAAACAAATATGTTATTACGCAGAGCAGTGCAAAGTTATCAGCAGAGCTTGTTGAAGTCACGTTAGCTGACTAGTGCTACTCAAGTTAGCTTTCAGCTCACCAGACGCTAACTTTAACAGTCTCGATACAGTTGAAAATAACAGATATCTTTACTGTTAGCTAACGTTATGTCCAACCACTGAATCAGTTCTACTTGGCTTTCCTAAATGCATTGAAAATGACAAAAAATATCATCGCAACCAGCTAGCTAGACATTCAATTGGTCACTTGGTTTTGTTTTGTGGTAGCGTTCGTTCATGCAAGTTGCGATGGTATAAGTTACCTGAAGCTCAGCTAACCGTTGGTTGAACAATTCCGTGTAGCCGTTAAACTAACTGCCGGCAGGTTTTATTTCTATCTATACTGGAGCCACATAATTGAAAATAGCCACTTGCTGTGACAAATTGCTGCAGATCAGATCTTCACATGAACTAGCGTTGCCTGTTGTACCAGTCACCGCCGCTACACATTCCATGGCGCTGTAGGCGGGCCTCAAGGAAACAGAACACAGTTTCAGCGGAAGTCGTTCCCTAGTGAATGGCTTTCGTATGCCTTTCGTTTGTTCCGATAAAGCTACAGAAGCTCACTTTGAACGACATGTGAAAAAGGACTGATTTGCTCCTATCGGCATCAGATACTTTTTGATGTAGATTTTGTTTTTTAACTCATTCAAAAGCTACGTTGTTTCTTTTTTTAGCCCGAGAGCTAACTTGGGCAAGCTAACGTGGCGTCATAAACATTAGTTGAGGAAGCGTGCCCTGCAGTTTTGCTTATTTTGCTTCAGCCTTTTTAAAACTACAATCGACAACAATGGGATCATCAAAGAAGCACAAGGAGAAGAGCCGCGACAAGGACACGGAAGAGCGCCGTCGTGAGCATAAAAAGCACCGGCACAAGGACCGAGAGGAGCGCGACAGTGGCCGGGAGAAGGAGAAACGTAGGCGGTCTCGGTCCCGGGAACGGAGTGGTCGTGAGAGCCGCAAAGGTGAGCGCAGCAGCGGTGAACCTCGAATTAAAAAGGAGAAGGTCGATGCTGGATATGACGGTCACGCAGAACACGAACCCAAGTCTGCGGGTGGAGATGCATCACTTAGCATCGAGGAGACAAACAAACTTAGAGCAAAACTTGGGCTTAAGCCTCTGGAGCTCGGTGAAAGTAAGAAAGAAGCAGGGACCAAAGAAGATCCTGTTGTGGCTGAGACTATTAATCCTGTGATCATCGCACAGCAAAAAGAAATTAGAGAGAAGCTAGCAGCCCTGAAAGAAAAACGAATTCTGAATCAAAAACTGGGGAAAGTAAAATCCTTAGCAGGTGAGGACTGGCTGGATGACACTGCAGCTTGGGTTGCACAGACACGAAAATTAGAAAAGGAAAAAGAATTGGCCGAAAAACGGGCCAAGCTCCTGGAGGAGATGGATCAAGAGTTTGGTGTCAGTGATCTTGTAGAGGAAGAATTTGGACATAGCAGGAAACCGTCCTACTCAGCTCGAGACTTGAAAGGACTCAAAGTACAGCACAAGACAAAATCCTTTGCCGAGGGTCAGACTGTCATCCTGACTCTAGAAGATAAAGGTGTACTCGATGAAGAGGAAGATGTTCTTGTAAACGTGGGACTGATAGACAAAGAAAAAGCAGATAAAAATGTGGAGCTTAGAAAGAAAAAGCCAGACTACAAGCCTTATGAGGAAGAGGAGAACGTGGACGACATGATCACATTTAAAAAACGTTCTGTGCTGTCTAAGTATGATGAGGAGATTGACGGGGAAAAGAAAAAGAGCTTCCGTCTTGGAGCAGGGGGATTTGCTGATGGTGAACGGGAGAGGGAGCTCCAGGCCATGAGGGAAACTCTCCGGAGTCAGGCCCAGACTTTGGAAGTGCCTGCTCTCACCATTGCCTCTGAATACTACACAGAACAGGAGATGGTCGGCTTCAAAAAGACAAAACGCCGTGTGAGGAAGATCAGAAAGAAGGAAAAGGCATTAAGCGACTTTCTTCCGGATGACACTCGCAGCTCTGACTTTGGCTCCAGAGCACGCGGAAAAGGACGCAAAGAGCTAGATGAGGGAGTTGAGGAAGAAAAAGTGGACGAAAGCAAAATTACTCTAAACCTTCCACAAATGTCTGATGACGTGAGAATGGCTGAAATGGATATAAGTGACGATGAGGACTTTACACCTCCTGAACCAGCTATGATCGAGGAGGATGAAGCTGAGGAGGAGCTGCATAAACAACTGGAGAAGCAGAGAAAGCTCAGGCAAAAGCAGCTCCTCAAAGACTCTGGGGAGAAGGTGGCACAGCAGCTCATAAAGATAGAGAAAGCTGACACAGATAATGATCCAGATAAAAAGAACAACATTGTGTTCAATGCTACGTCTGAGTTTTGCAGAACACTTGGTGATATTCCCACCTATGGTCTCTCAGGTAACAGAGAGGACCAAGAAGACATAATGGACTTTGAACAGGAGGAGGAAAAGGAGGATGGTGGAGACTCGGATGCAGAGATGGATGAAAATGTGGGTTGGAGCACAGTGAATTTGGATGAAGAGCAAAAACAACCTGATTTTGCAACTGCCTCCACCACTATTCTGGACGAGGAGCCAATTGTCAACTCTGGTCTTGCAGCTGCTTTACTTCTGTGTAAAAATAAAGGTTTACTGGATACTCAAATGCAGAAAGTGGCTCGTGTCAAAGCACCAAAACCCACTTTGCCCAACGAAAACTACTGCATTGAGGATAAAATGGGCTTTGATGACAAATACAGCCGCAGAGAAGAATATAGAGGCTTCACCCAAGATTTCAAGGATAAAGATGGCTATAAACCGGATGTAAAGATTGAATATGTAGATGAGTCAGGGCGTAAACTCACACCAAAAGAAGCTTTCAGGCAACTCTCTCATCGTTTCCATGGGAAGGGCTCTGGAAAGATGAAAACTGAGAGAAGGATGAAAAAGCTGGAAGAGGAGGTGCTTCTGAAAAAGATGAGCAGCAGTGATACTCCTCTTGGAACTGTGGCCCTGCTTCAGGAAAAACAGAAGTCACAAAAAACACCATACATTGTGCTCAGTGGAACTGGAAAGAGCATGAATGCAAACAACATAACTAAGTGAATTCAGAAACGAACTGAATTGAAAAATACACAATTATATAGTATACAGTGATTTTAGGTGTCAACTGATTACTTGATTATTATCTTCTGTGTAATAAAAACGTGTGGTCTATTGTTCAATAAATTAGTTGTTGTTGAATTTTTTTTCCACATGGTAACACTTGCACCCTGTTTCAAGAAGCAGGTTTAGGCTAAACTTAGACTTCGTTAACTCTGCAAAGGGGTAAACTCAGAATTTTCTGTTTCACGGAGTTAATTTAAACCTAAATCGGTCACTCAAAATTATTTGACTTGTACTTTTTAAAACTTTACTCAGATGATATACAAGCCTGATCTTTCATCCCCTTCTGTACGTAAATATGTTGGAAAATGCAACTCTTTAGATTCATGAATTATACTTCAGTTTCATTCATGTACACTTCTAAATTTTGATGTACAGCATGTAGGATACATTTAAAAATGTAATGAGCTACACAGCTCTCAACATCTTAGATCTTACAAAAAATTCTAATTAGCAAATTTGATTTAAAATCTGAAATCAAATAATTGTTTAATGTTTTTATCCAAGTAGGGTGCTGCAAAATTATATAAGCTCCTCTACATTTCTTTTATTAAACCCCTTTAAAATTATTTTAATAGATCCATGATTAAACCAGACTGATCCACAGTCACATGACTTCCCTTCCCTCTAAAATGCCTCCTCTGGTCTATAGTTATTGGTTATTTTGATAGATCCATGGCTTACAGTTGAAGGTTACAGGTGAATCCTCTTTTCTGGGATCCATTGCTAACCTCAAGGTACTGACCAAAATCGCAGTGAATATATTACATATCTGTTTTTGTGTTATCTTTTTATAATTATATATTTATTATCAGTCATCATTAACATCCTTAACTACAATAATGCTAATAGTAGTAAATTATACATTCAAATTACACATACTATAGTTTGTGAAATTATAGACCACAGATTTTAAAGTAGATTAAAACAAATTTTATAGTTGCAGTGCAAGGTGCATGTTTATTGCAATCGTTGCACTCTATATCCGCAGAGCGGAACCAATGTGTGCGACCCCTTTTATGTCTTGCACTACCTGTAGAAAGATGCTAGCTAAGCTAATGCTAGCAAGTAACGTTAATCATCTTTTGAGAGCAGTGAATGGCATTTATGGCTGAAGTTTTATGCATAAACGGTAAGGCCTTGTCAAAATGTAACATATTGTTTTGCTTTGGTAAATCACGCCCAAGAAACTGTGCCGTTTATTCGCATCTTTGGCGTGACGGTCGGTTTGACAGCTTCCTGTTATTTAGCTAAGCTAGGTTAGCATGGAGCTTAATCACGGGACGCCGTTGTAAGTAGCTTTAATGTTTTCATATATTTTAACCCGTGATGTTGTTTCAGGCTATAAGATTGCATTTTCGTGCTTCGTAGGGAAATATGCCATTATAATTAACTACACTAAACATTCCTTCCGATTTATATTACATTTGTTAATTATCAAATAATAACCACCTTGTTCAAACTAGATGGATGTGTAGTATTTATACGACCTTGCTAATAAATATGTACATGATTGTTAGTGACCTTCTGTTGTAAACGCATGTGTAAGCCTAATTATTATGATTAATTATTCTGGTTTTATTAACACAGGTTTTAACTACAACAACAACTGACAACAGACTGCTGAGATGTCAGAGTCTAAACCTCCTACCCCAACCCCAGGGGACATATACAAAGGATGGCTTTTCAAATGGACTAATTATATCAAAGGTTATCAAAGACGGTGGTTTGTCCTTAGCAATGGCCTCTTGTCTTATTATAGGTACATTGGAATGAATAAATAATAAAAAGTATGCATGCATAGTTTGTTTATATTTTTTTACGTCTCATTTAGGACACAGGCAGAGATGGGCCACACATGTAGGGGCACCATCAATCTGGCTACAGCTAACATTGCTGTGGAAGACTCCTGTAATTTCATTATTTCTAATGGTGGTGCGCAGACGTACCACTTAAAGGCCAGTTCTGAGATTGAAAGGCAGCGGTGGATCACTGCTCTGGAGCTCGCCAAAGCAAAAGCTGTGGGCATGCAGGCTGATTCAGGTAAGGCAAAGAAATGTTTGTTGGCATCCATGTCATCCACCACTTTATAAATATATGTGCATTGAAATTGTTTTTTTTTTTTTTTTCTTTCAGATGACTCGGGTGATGATTTCTCAATAGTGGCCCCCTCCCCGGAGCAGGCAGGCTTAGGACGTAATACAGAAATTCAGGCCACACTTCGAACCCTCAACAGTAAAGTAGAGGATCTAGCTACTTGCAATGACCTTATTGTCAAGCACGGCACTGCACTTCAAAGGTATGAGATCAATTCATGAGGATGAGATTACTAAATGCACAATACCTTATACTAATTATTTTATACATAGGTCTCTGTCTGAACTTGAGGCCCTTCGACTTGGAGGAGACTCAACTGAAAAGTTCAAACAAGTTACGGAACGGGCGACATTGTTCAGAATCACCTCAAACGCTATGATCAATGTAAGTTTGGAGTAAATAAATCAATAAATAAAGTTTATGATGATTGTGTAGGGGAATACAGTAAGGCAGACTCATTGTTATATTAACTTTAACATTATTGAAATTGAAAGGTGCGCTATGTAACTTTTCTGGTGAGAGTCCACCACCTGCATGTCTCCAAGGAGAATGTTGCACAGTATGGCATTAAATATATTTTTCTATGTGGAGTTGATGATGATAGCAGGCCAAGTTAAAGGTCAAATCTGTGGCAATTTGAAGCAACTCCAGTCACAACATGTGTAATGTTTACTAGTTTGTTGTTTTGCAATTAAAAACACCTGTAATGGAATAAATACAAGATGGATGCATTTGATACCTTTAATGCCATATATTGGAATATTGTAGACAAAGCAATAACATTGACCCCGGCACCAGACAATCAAAATCAAGTTGGAGAATTTTGGATGTTATATTTAGGTTTAGGATTTTAACTGGATCGCAAATATTAATTTCCCCAAATACACATATTGCCAGATCAGTTGATCATTCCCTTTGCATTCTCTCGTTCTCGCTAGGCATGCCGGGACTTCTTATCACTTGCCCAGACCCACAGCCGCCGCTGGCAGAAAGCTATCCAGACAGAAAGAGAACAGAAGATCCGGTTAGAAGAGACACTGGAGCAACTCGCCAAACAGCACAACCACCTGGAGAGGGCCTTCAGAGGGGCCACAGTCCTACCCAACTCGTGCAGCAACCCCTCTTTAGCAACCAAAAGTAAAAACAAACATGTCCATTGCAACATAACCAAGCAAAACTTTGAAATATGTGTAAGCGTCTTTCATTTAATTACAGGTACTTCATCTGGAAAATGCGATGCCAGTGATGAAGACGATGACAATGAGTTCTTTGACGCAATGGAAGAGTTTATTACTGTTCCAGCTGACCCCAAATATCACAAGTAAATGTGGCACCAAACCTGATGGTTACTTTGGGATATAGTTTGTTGAATCAGCCTTTTTTTTTTCCTTCAGGCGATCTAGCAGCAATGTCAGCGGGATCAGCTGTGAGACTGGAATGGATGATCAGTCGGTAAATGTAGGTTTCCTCTAGTTTAAAAGAATTCATACAAATCTGTGTATATTCTATATCCATGGTTTATTTTATTTTGTTATTGTCCAGTTTGATGAGCTGTCTCTGGCATCAAATCCAGACTCTCCACAATCTATGGAGCTAGAGCCTGTTCGACAAAGGCGCACTCGTATCCCCGACAAGCCAAATTATTATCTGAATTTGTGGAGCATTATGAAGAACTGTATTGGAAAGGAGCTCTCAAAGATCCCAATGCCTGTAAACAGTGCTTATATTAGTAATAATTTAATATAAGAAGTGTTGATGTCATTTTCTGAATGTGTCCTGTCACTCACTGCTTTGTAGGTAAACTTTAATGAACCTCTGTCTATGCTGCAACGACTGTCTGAAGACCTGGAGTATTATGAGCTGCTGGACAAAGCTGCGAAGTGCCACAGCTCTTTGGAGCAGATGTGTTACATTGCTGCATTCACTGTGTCCTCCTACTCCACCACTGTCCTCCGCACAGGGAAACCCTTTAATCCACTGCTGGGAGAGACATTTGAGCTGGATAGGCTCAAAGAGAGTGGCTACCGCTCCCTATGTGAACAAGTATGACAAAGCACTATGCAAATTTATACTGCTTGAGGTACAGAAAACCATGATTTAGAATTTTAGCCAAATATTATGGTTTTCTTTTGGCCAGGTGAGTCACCATCCACCAGCTGCTGCTCACCATGCTTTCTCTGAAAAGGGCTGGACCCTGAGACAAGAGATTACTTTAGCCAGCAAGTTTAGAGGAAAATATCTCTCCATTATGCCTTTGGGTGAGTGGTCAAATACATAATCCTCTATTCACCAAACTTCAGATATTCTGTTTAAGTCTGTCCCACCATTCAATACTGCAGTGTTGCTGTGGATCTGGAAAGTGAACTAAAAAGCCAAATAAACCCGCTGTATTCTTTTCATGTAGGTGCCATACAATGTTTATTTGACAAAAGTAAAAATCACTACTCATGGAAGAAAGTGACGACAACAGTACACAATATTATTGTTGGAAAACTATGGATTGACCAGGTAAGGAGTTACATGTGTGGTCCTACCTACAACCTACAATTGTCCTTAACATGTCTTTGTGTATTTCAGTCAGGTGAGATAGATGTAGTCAACCACAAGACAGGAGACCGCTGCCATCTCAAGTTTACACCTTACAGTTACTTCTCCAGAGATGTACCCAGAAAAGTGAGTTTTTTCATTTGCGCCATTTTCAGTCAGTCAAACTTGATACAAAAAATGTAACACAAAGTGCCTTACAGTCATGTAAAAAAACAATCTCACATGTCCTTCAACCACCCTACCCAAACACTGGGGATCCTAAAAGTGATAAAACAATACAAATTAAAAGCGAGGAACTAGAATATAAAAAGCATCACAAACATAATATAAAATGAATAAATATACTAATATGTAATAATAAACTAATAGAGCAATGAATATTAATCAAAAGCTAAGTTAAAAAGGTTGAGTCTGCTCTTAAAAACGTGATCGTTCTCTGCGACCCTGAGGTCTTCCACCAGCCTGTTTCTTGGAGTACTGAAAAGATGCCTCACCGTTAGGGTGTATCCTGACTTTGGGAATGACTAGGAGCCTGCTGCCAGAGAAGAGCAGGGTCTGCAAGGGTTCGTAGGGTAAAAGCAGTTCTGAAAGATAAGAATTCCCAAGATTATCACGACATTAAGACGGTAAAATAATTTTAATCAATCCTGAAACACACTGGAAGGCAATGCAGTAATTTTTCTCACAATGTATATATGATACCTCACAACATTTTATATATATATATATATATATATTATGTTATGTTATGTTATGTTATGTTATTATATTATTATATATATTATATATTATATTATTATTATATATATATATTATATATATTATATTATATATATTATATTATATTATATTATATTATATTATATTATATTATATTATTATTATATTATATTATATTATATTATTATATATATAATAGGCCCGAGCCAGTACCAACATATACCTGTTCAACACTGCAACCACAAATTGGACCCCAGTGAGACTGGCAACAGGAACATTTTGGAGTAGGCTCATTTCACAAATTCAGTGATACTGTGAAAATTGATATAGACTTTATTTTAGGTCACTCCATTCAAGAAAGTAAATTACACCACAGGGAACTCGTGTATTATGCATGAGGTTGCTGGTCAATTGGCACACCTCACTATGGAAAGAGGGTGAAGAGCAGATGGTGGCCTGGGCAGCTGTAAGGAAGGCAGAATGGAATGACGGGCTGTCACATACAGAGGTGGTTGCGAGTCCATGGTGAGCGCATGGGAGAGGTGTGCGCACGGCGTGAGAGTTGTCATTGCCGCTTGCGGCTTTTATATACACACTGTGGACACATCAATCACGTCAATCCCTTTTTTCCAGGTTTCAGGAGTAGTAACGGATAAAGATGGCAAAGCCCACTATGTGCTATCTGGAACCTGGGATGAGAAGATGGAGCTTCGTAAGGTGATGCAGAGCAGCATAGGTGAGAATGGAACAGAAGGCAAACAGAGGCCAGTGTACCAAACACTCCAACCCAAAGAGATCTGGAGAAAGAACCCATTACCGTAAGTTCAACACACTTTACATTGTTACTCCTGGTAACAATGTCTTCTGAGGTCTTCTGAGCCATTTATTTGCTAATCTTCTGTTGTCAGTGAGGGAGCTGAGAACATGTATTACTTCTCATCATTGGCGCTAACTCTGAATGAGTCAGAGGAGGGCGTAGCACCCACAGACAGCCGGCGACGCCCCGACCAGAGGCTCATGGAGGAGGGCAGATGGGATGAGGCCAATGCAGAGAAGCAGAGGCTGGAGGAGAAACAACGCACGGCTCGCAAGGAGAGGGAAAGGGAAGCTGTGAAGGCTGCCAACACTCCTGAGGAAGGTACGCAAGGACCTCCAGTGTTTTTATGTCGGAACATTCATCCATCTCTGTACACCATCTCTGCTTCATCACATAGCTGTCGATAAGGACTCAGATCAGGACTCTCCTCTGAAAAGCAAGTACTCTGCCCTCACCTAGACATGAGTTTAGCACAACATTTCCAAAGTTAGCTTGTACATTAGCTTAGTATTAGAATGTATAATAGTGCAATAGTATGACACCATAGTATAATGTATGATAGAATTGGTATGATCAAAATGTTGATTCATCTTTTCCCATGCCTTCATTGCTTTGCTTAATTCAGCTGATGCAATGGAGCCAGGCACTCAACCCAGTGAGGTTTCTGATGAAAGCAAGTATCATTTCCACTCTCATTTTGTGTGTATTTAAACAGGCGCCTGTGTAGCTTTTGTGGCAGTAAGTAAATATCCAGTAACTGTTATCCACTAAATTAGTAATGACAACTAAAGAGATTTTTGATTGGAGTGTTCCACTTTATTTAACACACAAAGCTACACTGGTGCACAAACATTTTTGGGTTTTGGGTGGAGTGTTGACACTGTTTGTGCTGGTGTGCAGCTGACGCTGAGGACTCTCCCCCTCTCACACCTGTTGCATGCAAGTACCCCTCACATTTCACATGTACTGTCAGTCATGTAGCTCTAGACCATTTTTATAACAGGAGATTCATCCTTACTTTCTCCCCAGCCCCATATGGACCAACATCCTTCTCTTGCATAAGTATCCTTATATATTACATACCTCACATTTAGACACTTATGCTGTACTTATCCTTTTATTTTATTTTCTCTATTTTAACGTTCTCTCACAGTGGAAGGCAAGGAAGGTCACCCTGGAGCCCTTGTTAAAAGCAAGTACTGTAGGGTGATAGACCACTTGTACCAGTAAACTAGAACCTGACCCTCGTCCCATGTCTAAGCGTTTTGCTTTGCCAAATTCTTACATGCTAGTCCAGTTTGGAAGTGGTTTGGTCTTTAGACAATTGTCCCTTTTAAAGACACGCACCTGCAGCCTGATGTCAGCTTTTTGTGCTGCAATATCTTTGTGGGTAATTAACTTCTAAGCAGTTTGACAAACTGAGCTTGTTTTTAATCCTTTTAGGCACCCACCCAGATAACTACCAAGCATTGTGGTTTGAGAAGATAACAGACCCTGTATCTGGGGAGACATTACACGTCTACAAAGGAGGCTACTGGGAAACCAAGGAGCAGGGCAGCTGGGACATGTGCCCAGACATCTTCTAACACTAAACACCACGGGAAATGAAAAGGTGAAAAGAACACGTCTTACAAATACAACTATCTCACTCCTTACACTATTTTCTTCTGTCTTTCAGCTGTGAGAGGCTCAAGGCAGTTTCAGATATGGAATCTGGACCACACCCTCAACACAACTAAATATTTTGT
Organism: Periophthalmus modestus; assembly: GCA_019594935.1. Taxonomy (NCBI): domain Eukaryota; kingdom Metazoa; phylum Chordata; class Actinopteri; order Gobiiformes; family Gobiidae; genus Periophthalmus; species Periophthalmus modestus. The sequence goes on along the minus strand of JAIEZT010001373.1, from coordinate 13,192,036 downwards.
CACTTCAAATTTCACTCCAGTATTTATTGCACATTATTTATTCATGTTCAGATATAATCTGTTGAAAAATTCTACAGTGCATTTATTAGTTAGGTGATTTTGATCCACACTGATGTAGATTTAAATATGACTAAAACTCCTTGTAATGAGTAAAACAAAGATGAACATGCCATCACCAATACGACATTTCAGTGAATTTAGTCTGACAGTTCATTTCAAGTGATATAACACATTTGCGTGATTACTATGTGTAGTATTTTCAGATGCAAAGCTTCATAATCTGTCTAGTGTTGAGCTTTATGAGGGTACACTTTTAAAAAAACAACATCCCAGAGTTACAGCTGGAGCTGCCTGTGATATTGATGTTATTTAAGTCAAAAAGCTGTGAGGAAAGGTCTTCCTGATTTCCTGTGAACATTTCAACCATAGCTTTAATCTATGTGGTTTCCTTTTGTGCTGCACTTGTACTTTTTCTAACAGCAATAAGAGTGCCTCTGTGATTACATGTGGCATAATGTTCAGTGTGACCAGATGTGAAATGATGTAACATGCTACTGTCGATCTTACCCACTGTCATCAGTAATGAGCGACTGAATGGGTTCATTTTAAAATCTATTTTATTTGACATTCTCAAGTGTACTTAAAAGAACACTGACACAAAATGTTACTACATATTTGTATAAATATGTGACAAAGTACTGACTTTTGAAATGAACAGGGTGAGAGAGACCATATGCACTTTTGTTTGTTTACATTACAAATATAATCAATAATAATATGTAGAGCTGCCCAGTGTGTTTAATTTAAGTTTAATTAAAATTATTTTAGTACCTCCGTTGATCCCATATTATTTGTGTTCAGTTGGTTTGATTTCTCTCTGTTTAGTTGAGTTTTTATGTGTGACTTGTTCAGTAACTTTGTAAACTGTTCAGTTCTTGTATATCGGGTGTGTATGTAGTGACCGTGCTGATATCATCAGTTCATACCCTGACCAGGACACTGGTCTGCGCATCACTGCCGGGCAGTGCAGCTGTAGTTCACAATTCAGGCTTTGCCTTTACTCTATGTAAATGATCGTTCATTATAAAATATGTTTCTAATATAAATGTCCAGTCAGGGTCTACACATTAATTTTAATGTGCACTGTGTCATTCCTCTAGGTTGTCTTTTTAATGCAGTGTTTTAGCAGTATTCTATAGAAATTAAAGTCTGTGCAAAACACACCCAGTGTTTGTCTTCTTTTTGATGATACAATATTTGACTATCAATACACTTAAAGCAGTTGCGATGTTAAAGGCTCCTCCTGTAATGTTGAGAGTGTGCGGCAGGGGGCGCTGTAAAGTAAAAGCGGTGCATCCACGAGTTCACTGTGACATCAGCATCTTTGTTTACGATCTTCGAGCCTGGGCGCAGCAGAGCCACAGCTGCTAGCCTCACTCTTTACATCGCTTCTGCAATTTGTCTTTTGGCTCCGTGTTTGGAGGTAAAAGTTGTCTGTGTAGCGGGTCTGACCTGGTTAAATCATGTCGGCTAATGGACGTGGAGACGACAGCACAGACGCGAGGAAAGCGGACACAAAACGGTGAGACTGAAGCTAACGCGCCCATTGTCCCAACAGAGCAGCTGATGCTCCTCATCTGTTTGCAAAGTCATCATTTTAGCTCGTAGTTCTGCGGCAGCTGCAAATATTTATATAGTTATGATTATGTTTAGTTATGTGAGAGTTTATTTACATTACAGTAACACTGTGTTCTCTGTACGGGTCAGTGACACAGTAACACTATGTTCTCTGACTGCGTGTGGAGCTAATGAGTGTTGTTGTAGGTCTCCTGAGGGCTCTGTGTCTCCTGACTCTGGTCCCTCGGAAGTGGACGCTAAGGCTGCTCCCCACACCTTCAGGTACCGCCTGGACTACCCCAGCATCGGACAGTGCATCATCATCAACAATAAGAACTTTGACAGGGGGACTGGTGAGTTACATTCACACTAATCTCATGTACTCAAATGTTATTTTCTCTTAACGTAGACTATACCTCAAAACAAAAAAGTTGTGAGATAAAAGGCTTCATATTACAGAGCCATCTATACTATAACATATACATTATATTCTCCAAACACTTAAATACCAGGTCTTCTCGTATAAATCAATAAAGTCTTGCTCCAAACAAGACAGACTGACAATTTGGCCAGAAAAAGGCCCAAATCTGCCAGGTAATTAAGTGCATAGAACAAATACGATGGACATAAGTGACATCTGACACGCTGAGCTGGCACAGGCGAGCCGGGCTCGCTCTGGTCAACATGGAAAGAGGGAGACACAAGGGCTAAGCTAATAATGACTCGTAATGATGACTAGTAATGAAATACCTATTCTTCACTACTGCTTAATACAATAAGCAGTTTGTAGTGTAAGCCAATAACAGTATGTATGTCATTTTCATAGGAAGACTCAAATGCGGCTAGACTTGTATGTGTATGTATGTAGTTTTAGCATTAGCATTTTTGTATTTATTCATTAATTTATTTAGTTTTTGCTCCCTGTAGTCATTAAAGTTTCATTACAGTTGGGTCATAGTTTCCACCATAACACCTTAAATCCACACAGAGACATTTTACTTTCTCTTTTGCCTTCACTGAATTCTTGACATTAACAAATAGAGATTTGTTTAAAAAAAAGGTTGACTTGGCTATACCCATTTTGCTGCACCTGTTGTCTTAAACAATAGCAAGTCCGTGTAACATTGTCACTAATTACTATGGGCTGTTACCCCTGATCTGATGTGGACCCATTCATTAAAGTGCATTTGATAGGTTTACTTTTTTTTTTGATTGGTTTGGTGGAATAGTGTCTTTGTTAAAGACTTATCATAGTTTGACATCAGTTAAGTGACAGTTTGTGAAGAAAAGTTGAAAAGTGCAAGTTGAAATTTATAGAAAGTGGCTCTGAGTTCTAGAAAAGAATCTCTCTATGGTTATCATAAGAAATCCACCTAAAATGCAGGGACAAACAAATAAAATAAACAAATAAAGGTGTTTGTCATACATTTAAATTCATCATAAAGTTAAACCACTATGAGCCTTGTTTACAGTATGGGCATTGGGTAAATTTCCTCAACATTTGTCACATCTTCTGCCCATGTTCAACCAGGATGTAAAATTTCAAAATTCACCAAAAGTGTCAAACTAGGAAGAACAAGGCAAGGTCTTTAACAAAATCTTAAAGTTATTATGTTGATTATGTTTTATGAAATGGGTAGTCCAGCCTGTCCTATGCACTTGTAAGCATAATTATGTTCACAGGCTCAGTTTACTTTGAAAAGTTCCCTTTGAGTGTTGTTAAACCAATGTGACTTCCTTTTGTGTGGTGAAAAGATAATCATTGTGTTTGTGCAGTGAAACTCTGTACTGTTGTTATGTCACCTTACTTGTCTGCCCCACAGGGAATTCAATGCTTTGTGTAGTTTGAGAAGTGCTTTGAAAGTGGCTGGTATAAAAGACATATTAGTTGTAAGATTACTAGTTTTATTCATTTTTATCAGTCAGTTCTTCCACATGGAGGCAGGAGGTAGGTAGTTTAAAGTACATTTTAATCAAATTGTTGCACCTAATTTATTTATTCCTCTTTTTTTTTAGCTAACTACAACAAATATAATCCAAATGTGTTAATAATTTGGGATTCAAGGTGCACGAATTTGTCTGGTGGGTGGTGAGCTACCTGCTTGTTTCCATGATGATGTTAGTACCTAGCTTGGAATGTTCCACAGTATAGAATTAAACCTGTCTTATTGCATTTACTCAATTTTACATGTTTCCATTGCTAAGACAGACCTTGAAAAACCTGCATTGTTACTGTCAGCAGGCCCGCCTCTCCATAGACCTGAACTTGTGACTTGGTCTGATGGTGTCATCTACTTTTTTCCATCAAAATAGATAAGATAAATACAATACTGTGGAACATTAAGCAATCCACCAGACACCACCTCCACCAGAAAAGTTACATAGTACATTTTATTTCAAATGCTACAGTAGAAAATCTGCATTAATTTCCATGTACATAGTGATATTTTGTGTTCTTATTTTAGGCATGAACCAGCGGAGTGGCACGGATGTGGATGCCGCCAACGCGATGAAAGTCTTTGCCAAGTTGGGCTACAAAGTGAAGGTCTACAACGATCAGTCAGTGGAGCAGATGAAGCGGGTGTTAACAGCTGGTAAGGCTTAGATTACTAATATTATGGCTTTATTTTTCACCAAAACATCAGTATAATTCCTGGTACATTTTCTAGTCACAGGGATTTTTTTGCATGGATACACACCAAATCTTATATTTTTCTATAACTGATATTTACCAATCTTAAAATTTATGGCAAAACATAATGACCATCTAAAATGAGACGATGCATGTATTTGTTGCTTCTACAATATCATCATTCAGTCTAACATTATTTTTTTCCAGTTTCGAAGGAGGACCACAGCTGCGCAGCCTCGTTTGTCTGTGTCTTATTGAGCCATGGTGACGAGGGTGTGTTTTTCGGCACAGACGGCTCCGTAGAGCTCAAATACCTCACATCACTGTTCAGAGGTGATCGCTGCAGGTCCCTTGTGGGAAAGCCCAAGCTCTTCTTCATCCAGGTCTGCACAAGTTATTTGATATGTTTAGAAGTTGTGCTAGTGACATGGTGTTATTGTATTGTTTGTGTTTTGACTTGCTCAGGCCTGTAGGGGGACTGATTTGGATGCAGGTATTGAAACAGACAGTGCAGACGATGAAACCACTCGGATCCCGGTGGAGGCAGATTTCCTATATGCCTACTCCACAGCTCCTGGTCAGTGTCTCATTCATTGGTGCACAAATAATGAGTCCATCTTGAAATGTATAAAAGTGCAGATTTTACATAATATTCAATACAAAATACCAATAGTTTCACAGCATAAACAATAAACATTGCACAATGAAGTATCTTGTTTATATATTTTTACCATTCTAATTTATAAGTTTTCTTTACATTTACAACAAAAACAGAATTAACATGCTATACATGTAGAATTGTCCTATTTTTCCACCTTTTCCATGTAGGAACATTTGGTTTACTGACTCAGGAAGGAAAGAATTGTATTATTATTTTTTAATCTGTGATGATGCTCTGTGTCTCACGATTTGGCCAAGGCAACAAAATATTTATTTTTTTCTCTTTATATTAATTGATCACAGTTTCCAATATTATTTTTATCAAACACAAATAACTAGGGATGGGCGAATGGAGCCTCGTGAAGCATTGACACCTCAGTCGCAATATTGTCTCAAATGGTTCGACATGTCTGAGGCCTCGGAGAAACACTGACCTCTAGTGGACAAATTTAACCATTGCAAACCAGCACACAACCCATGATTTGGGAACCCAAAACTCTATTTCTATTTTATTAGAAGCCATAAATAGTATATATTCTATTTTGAGCATTAAAAAAATACAAGAATTTATACATCACATGTTTTTATTGAGAAATTTAAGTTTTGTGTGATCCCAAACCATGGATCGCTTTTTTTTTCCATTTGTAGACGCCATCTAAAATGAAATAAATGCCAAAAGTCGCCAAAAGTCGCCAAAAGTCGCCAAAAGTCGCCAAAAGTCACCAAAATCACCACTAACGTAACAATACTCCGCACTACCCAACATTTTTCAGAAATATTGGTGCATCTTTTATACTGTAGCAGTTTAGCGCTTGTCAAACCACAGAAGTGCACTGGACACTCTGAAGCTCTGAAACAATCACAGAGCAGAACATTCACTGAGCCAATGAAACGCTTCGATTCACTGAAGCGACTGACACACAGAGCGAAGCAGGAGGGACCGACACTGCGACACTTTGGTCACGTGAGCGGCTGCTGCGAGACAAGCTCCGAGGCAGAAAGAACGAGACGTGCTCCGGAGCTCCGTCTCATTTGCCCATCACTACAAATAACACATCAATTTTAATGTCATGAACATAAACAATACATACTTTAACAAAGACAGAGTCCAATTTATTCCCACAAAATCTGAACCCTGAACTACATGTGTGGATAAAACAGACTCAAGCTGATCACTGACCATTTTAAATGAATCAGAAATCGATTTGAATAAATTTTGATTACTTGCCAGCTCTTCTCATGATCCTGTTTCATAATGCCATCGTCCTAATAGATGTATGTTGCTCTCCTGTACCCAGGTTACTACTCCTGGAGGAACACCATGACGGGCTCGTGGTTCATGCAGTCCCTGTGTGATATGGTCACTAAATATGGAAAAGAACTGGAGCTCCTGCACATCATGACACGTGTCAACCACAAGGTGGCAGTGGAGTTTGAATCTATCTCCAACGCTCCAGGCTTCAATGCAAAGAAGCAGATCCCATGCATTGTGTCAATGCTGACCAAAGAGATGTACTTTACTCCTTGATATTTGCAAAACCTGTTATTTTAAGCCTTTGTGAAGTTAAAATTGTGCCCGTGAGAAAAGGAAATTATTTTGATATTTTGTTTTTTACATAGTGCTTTTTTTTATTTTTATTTAAGCACTATGTAACTTCTCTGGTGGAAGATTTGCCACCTGCTTGTCTCCATGGAGACAAATATAGCATTAACCTTATCTATCTCCAAGCAAACATCCATGTGACACCACCAGACCAGTAAGAAAGCATGTTTTTAAGATAAGAAATACAAGGTATATTTTTGAGGAGTAAAAAATCCTAAATACGTTTAATCATACTGTGGATCATTTCTGGCAAATGACAGACAATGGGTGACAGACCCTCAACCAGAAAAGTTACATAGTGTATCTTTAAGCCTCACTTTGAGTTACCAAAGTGAGCCTTAAAGGTGCTCTGTTTCAGCTCTCTTTTGAGCATCAAGTTGCATAAGACAAGAAGGGTACTACCACTGGAACATTTCATAGTGAATATTTGAAGTCATGTAACTGTTACAATACCAGGTCTACACATTTACATCGTACAAACTTCAGGGATAAATACTTAAACCGGTGCTATAGGATACAAGACTGATGTTTTAAGGTTTTCATTAATCAACTCTTCAATCTACTGTCAACTCTGAGTAAAATGATTTATTAGAGTGCAGTTCATTTGTGTGAATTTGTCCAGTACACATTTGATTTCAAGCTCAGGTTTTACTCGTGTTGTTTGCTGTTATTTAAACTATATTGATGTAGCACATATTGTTTTAAGTAATGAATTCATAGTTTTGTATCTTCACTTCTGTATCATACACATCTGTGGAATATGTAACTCAGTTTTGGACAGGTATTGCTACAGTGTGATTTAAACTAAAAAAAAGTTTGGGCTGTAATATCTGTTTTTCAAGTTAATGTTTTTTACTATTGCTAAATTTCAATCATGCCTTCTTTCTACAACACACCTTTGTACAACTGTGCTATTGGAATTCTCTTGTTTTGAGGAGATAAATAAATACCGCTATTCAGCTGTGTCAAAAAAGTGAGAGATGTGTCTTCAATTTAAAATATGTCTCTGGGAAACGAGAGCTTGAAGTTTTGTTTTTGTGTGTGCGTGTTATGAACTGTGTACTATTGTAGATGGAAGGCAAGATGAAACTATCAACTCTTTCCTGTTAAAACTCCTCAGCTTCCTCCTAGCAAAATGTTTATTTGGTTTCAGAAATGTAGTTTAAAATTAATAATCAGATATGGAAAGTGTCCTATTTACTCATCATTGGGAAATTCATTGATAGACTATAGATGGTGCAAAACATTCAAAATATGCTATTACAAAGGATAACATTTTAAATGGAATTGTTTATCTAGTCTAGATGATGCCAATCTGTGTGTGTCCACAGGGAGGCGCCAATGGCAGGGTAAAACTACTTTACTACTGTTTTTGGAGGAAAAACAGGAGTAAAAAGAGATTATTTTCCCCATATCTTGCATTGGATAGTTTGTTGGCACGTCTTGGTACATCCTTTTGTTAAGTCAGCATCTATTGTCATTCAGCCCAGTTGTAATTTATTTTATATTTATGAGCTACACTATGTGACTGTAGTTTTAAAGTTGAAATCTGTGGAAACCGAGCGGCCCTTGAACGCGCCTCGTTTCCTCCGGTGCCGCTGTAAACACTGCTCTGCTTAATGCGCTTTGACGGGGGCCAGTGTGCGTGCGCGGTGTGTCAGGTTGCTACACTTTTTCTTGTTTTCACCATTACACCTGCTCGACATTTTTATATCATGGATTACTCTCTCCTCCACCGTGCACCGCGCGTTTTCCCTCGTGCGCTCCAACTTTCTTTTAAACTTTCTAAACAACAAATCCACACTGTTACAAATGAGTAGGACTGCGATCAAGTTTTCGTGTGGTAAAAATGGAGAAGTTCCTACAGGTTGCCCCGCACTCCCTCGCCCTGGTCCTGGGACGAGAGGAGCAGAGGAGCGCGGCGGAGAAGAGGAGAGCGCGGAGGAGCATCGCCACAGCAGCGGCTACGACGTGTTCGCCAATTTTAAAGCTGTGAACATGCTGCACTACTGGAACAAGGCGCTCACACACGCCCTGTCCGAGGTCTTCTTTCTCGGCTGGATCCACGACCGGGTGTTGCTGATCCAGGGCGAGGAGGCGAACCTGGAGGTGCTCCGGAGAGGCTGGGTGAGACGGACCCTCAGACCTCCGCTGGGTTTTGACATCAAGTGTATAGGTGGGTTGAGAATGATTTGCACTTGCACTTGTTCTGAGGTGGAATGACTTGTATTATCAAACTTAGGCGCTTTAAATAGTTGGAGCCCAAAAGCGCACGTAGCATACAGACACTATACAGTAATAATAATAACAGAATAATAATTGGCCTAATGGAGTCCAAGTCACCGAATGACTGACATGTTCAAGTAAGTGATTTTATCATTGGCAACTATTCTGATTCTTATGCCGTCAGCATATCATCTCTAGAGTTTGAGGATGTCAAAATAACAAATGGGACATTCACTGAAATATCAAAATTTACAATTCACAAATATTTAACCCTAACATTACACACACACACGTATGTATGTGTATATATATATATGTATATATATATATATATATATATATATATATATATATATATATATATGTATGTGTGTGTCCCCATATATCACACACACACACATTATACACACATACATACACACACACACATACACATATATATATATATATATATATATATATATATATATATATATATATACACACACACACATGTGTGTGTGTGTGTGTGTGTGTGTGTGTGTGTGTGTGTGTGTGTGTGTGTGTGTGTGTGTGTGTGTGTGTGTTAGCAGAGAAGACATGTTGTGACAGTTTTTGTTTCATGTGGATTGGCCCAGTAAGAGATATGAACCATAAACCAGGACAACAAATCTGTAGTTTGACAGTTAAACTGTTAAACAGTTAAAAAATGTGGATACATTTTTAATTGTAGGAATTATAGCATCTTGTTATGTCACATGACTGAGGGCCTAATAGTTTTAATGAATTCAGAGTTTTGAGGAGATCAGGACATGGGGTAGGCCACTAAACTCAAACTGCAAGTCCACATAAATCGTGTATAAAGTTTCTTTAGCACAAGAAGAGTCCTGCAAAGCACCAGTGGTACCAGAACCACAATTTGAGAAACACGGTCTTATACCTTTATAGAGGTAGTCACATAGGTAATTGAGAACATGAGACTAACCTATTATCATGGAAGCTTATTGTGTTGCATAATTTTTAAATGTTCAAAAATAATCCCTACATTTGAATCAGAATAATGCTGTCTAGTCTAATAGGTTTATGGCAGTTGCATGGTTTGCATACACCATAGCAACACGACAGACATTGGCTGAATCATTTGTAACCGCAGTTTGTAAACCCAATGTCGTCATTTAAGTCAAACTAATTCTGTTTTAAACTTTTTTGCAAATAAAATGTTACAAACATTCTCAAGTCATCTAAGCTTACTTCCATAAACCTTAAGACATTCTACTCTAAAGGTGCCCTTTATAATGCCACCTGCTTATCTCCATGGAGATGTTATTGATTTGACTGGAATGTTCCACAGAATAGTTTTAAATCTCTCTCCATTGAGACAAATAGCTCACAATAAGATTGCATATTAGTATGCACATTTTTTCACTTGTAGATGAATAAATGCAAGATAGATTAATTTAATGCCTTACTGTGGAACATTCCAGTCAATGCAATGAAAACTCCATGGAGACAAGAAGATTGCAGACCCTCCCAACAGATTATATATACTGCACCTTTAAGTTTAACTCTAATAAAATTATGATCACAAAATTTACTGCAAAAGAATTGCTTTTAGAGCTGTACAGGAGTCAGTATTAAAAGATTCTAAATATATCATAACAACAAAATGTTCTCCATCAGACCGGAAGTTGTTGTTTTTTGAAAGTAAAATAAAATAAAGATTTTATTTATGGTTTTATTTCTTACTGTCTACTTTTACTTGTTTTGGTCTTGATTTAGTCTTTGTTAATATTTATGTGTTAGTAAATTCAGACATGTTCAACATTTGTTTAAATTTAAATGAATTCATTGGGTCAAAAAGTAAAATATGGCAATAATATCAGTATCACCATGCAATAGTTATTAGATATTGTATCTTTTTCTCATATTGTGCAACTCCACTGTATGACTTCAAATTTCTATCAGTTCTATTTTAATCAAAGCCTGAGGTAAAGAACAGGTTGCATTCCCACACTACTCATCTGAGGTAACAGGGCTGTAATTCAGATCAGAGTGGGACAGGTTTGGGCAACTTCATATGCATTATCAGCAGAGTCTTCCGGAGCCATCCTTTCTAGCCATGTGATCATTTTAATTATGTCTCATTCAAGATGCAGACAGTAGACATTAAGGCACGTGGTGTTAGGGCTGCATGATTTGGAAAAATCATCTGAATGACATTTTTCTGACAAGTATTGAATTAGATTTGTGATTTATAGATTTGGATTCAGAAGAATTTACAAAAAGACTGAAATATGAAGTAACAAACTAATACAAGAATCACATTTCTGAACATGCTTGTACAGATCTAAACTATAGGGTTTGCATTTTTTTATGCAGAATACAGGATACAAAACAGGATATTTTGTTGTTTAGAGAGGAAATTATGGTACTTCATAAAATGCAGCCTTTGCAGTTTGCTAATTGTGATTTGGATTTGATTAGGATTACAACCTTTTTCACACTTTTGATGACTATTTCTGAAACCTGTCATAAATCTGGCAAATCTTTTGCACAGTTGGCAAAACTATTCACATAAGACACAAAACAATTCAGAATGTTTGAAAAAGTGAACTTTTTGAACAAAACATTAAACACGACACTTTGTGGTTACAGTCTTTGAAATTAAAGTCTAAATTTCAGCACAAAATGTGTATATTTTAACTGCAAAGTGTTTGTGTTACGCTTTGTTCATAAAGTTTACTTTTTCAAACATTCTCATTTGGTTTAGTGTCCTGTGCAAATAGTTTGCAAAGTGTGCAAAGGAGTTTCCAGATTTATGAAAAGTTTCAGAAAAGCAATTGAAAAAACTGTAAAGCAGAACACATCATCATCAATTTTATAAACTTAGCTAACCATCATTTAGACACAGGCCGGAGAATGCTACGACACTTTTAGACGTGTAGTGTGAGGGAGTCAGGGACCTGTAGGACCAGGATCACTGCTTCTGATGGTTTGAGAGAGAGATAAATGTGTGTAAAATATTGCACAGTTATTTAGGGAATAAAAAAGCAACATTTCAAATCGGTGCTTTTTACCAGTTGGTATCTGAACTGTGTCTGTGTCTGACTCAAAGTCTCTGAATGAAAACCTGGTTCACATAGATTTTCACTACAGAAATCTTTTACATTGTAATGTCCAGTGCTTTGTGTCTATCTATAAAAATCTATTCATATTGTGAGTCCTGTGTGCTTGAAAATAGATACAAGGTTGTTCCAGCACAAACTGAATGTTACTCCTTTAGTGGCACAGTTTGGGAATTTGTGGCAAAATTTAAACTGTGTCAGAGTGAAAAAAGTGTGATCTTGCAGCCTTATGTGGCATTCAGTAGTTATCAAGAAATAGGCTAAATGTTGCTAAAATGTTAAGATTTTGCTTTGTAGCATCTATAGTAAGAAATGTGTGCTTTCATCTGAAGCTGTCAGAGGAGATGGAAGAGCTAAACTAAAGCAAATGGTGATAAGCTCTGGAATGTTTGTCTAAGTGTTAATAACTCACCAGATTTTGTTGATTTACCATATGTTGTGTTTTGAGGCAGGTGCAAAGTAGTTGGCACATATAACAGCTTATGTTATGATTATAATAATATGCAGTGCATTGAATGTCACAGTAAGTTAGATAGGCCTAGAGGTGGCTGAAGTCTGACTCATGTTCTTGAGTTGGGAGATGAGTTCCCAGACATGCTCTAACAATGCTCAAACTGAGTCTGCTAATGCTTTATATTGAACTGGGTTTAGAATAGGTCAGTAGCATTAGTTGAAACTTTATTTTAGGAAATGTATTACTGGTGGTACACAATACTAGTCTACATATGCTCTTTGATTACATTCTGTGTTCAACTATCATCTTTCTATTTTAGCAAGGCTTCTTTTTACCTGACTAGTTGATCTATCCATTGCCAAGCTCATAAATTATCCATTCATTTAAAGGTGCACTATATAACATTTCAGAAAGACTTATATTAAGTTGCTTTGCTTAGAATGTTCCGCACAGTATGGCATTAAACTTGCATCCATGATGACAAGCATTTGGTGCCACTTGATGAGCTTACGTGCCAGTTTTGTTAGATCTATATATCCATTATCCAAGAACATTCCAGACGATTCAATAACATCTCCATATAAGCAGATGGAGGAACTCCCACCAGAAAAGTTACACAGTCCACCTTTAAAAGGTACAGAAAGGCATGCTCCATTTCCATCAAATCTTTTTTTTTTTTTTTTTTTGGACTTAGAATAGAATATAATCCATGCATAATAAGGGCTACAAACATTATTGTGTTGTGTTTTTATACCAAAACAAAAGCACCATTCACTGAGGAGGGCAATAAAATGAAGCTATAGTAACTGCCCTTTTCCAGTTACCATGTTTTAGCACTGACAGTTAAGTGAATAACTCAGGGTTTTGTATCCGTGAGCAGTTGTGCACAATGGGCTGGGGGAGTGGAGGAAGGAAAAGTGGAGTCTATAGCCTCTCTCCCGTGGAAGGAAGAGGCAGAGAATAGAGGGAAGTGTGGGGCTGTGTTCCTCTACATCCAAATGTCAGAGCAGGAGGAGCCACACTGTAACCCCTTTTAGCACTTGGCCTCAAAAGGCTCCTATCAGAAATGTATTTTCTAATCTGGTCCACTGGAGGGCAGTCCACAGCAAAATACTGATGTTGAACAGGAAGTTGGTTTGAGGCCACCTATACTGTACTGAGCAGCTTTTACACCGTTTTACATCGTATTTGTCATGCCATACAACAGGTGTTTGTTCTTAAAATTTGTTATTTCTTATTTACCATTTGAAATGGATATCCTTACCTTAAGCCTATATCTGGGTTGCTTTTGTTGCATCTTTACATGTTTTTGGATTGGAGGACACTTGGATGTCAAAAGAATGTTACAGATTCTTTCACTCCCTTGTTTTGTTGCCTTTAGTGACAAACAGTCCTCTTGTGTATGTGTTGTGTGCCTGCCTCTTTTCACCTGTTACTGTCTCTTTAAGAGAGCACCACTCAAAGGTAACAGCTATGAGATCATCGGCTTGCGTCGTCATGGCAACAAAGGCTGTTGCAGCACTACTGAGAAATAAAATGGCTGGCGTGGTGTCACTCACCCTCCCTCCTTCCTCCCTCATCCCGTGCTCTTGGTTCTTTGGTGGGTGAACCTGGCATGTTCTCCCCACTCTGCTCCTTATTGTGTGAGCCAGTGGGTCCACTCCAACACAAACTTTACTATTATTCTATCAGCTACTAATCATACACTTTATCATAGGCCATTTTGGAAGTAGCTACTGCTGTCATATTTTCAGGTGGGAAACACAGGGATGACTATGGAGCACATCACTCACCTAGAGCCCTGTCATTTACCCTGTCCCACCATTTTTTTCATTGTTTATTTTTTATTCTTGCTCAATTCTACCATTTCTTCTCTCGGTCTGTTACTAGTTGTAGAGGCTATACTTTACAAAAAAACTGTCAAAAACATTAGTTTATTCTCTAAAGGACTCCATCAGCTCCAACTTGTCACTTTGAAAATTTTCCCTCTCCCAAAACTTTCCCCACACTTCCTTCCATCCTTCTTTTCCCCCCACTGTTTATTTTCATCCCCCTTGCTTATGTTTCCCTCTTCTTCTTCCTCAGTAAACTTTCCCACATTGATTTATCCTAGTGGGGCAATAAAAAAAATGGGCTTCGGTCCGTCTGCGATCCAACAACTGATGTTCTGATTTTCCAGGTTCAGAATGGAGCGTTTCAAGCTGTTGTTGGACGGCGACTCCCTTCGCATCCAAAAAAAAAAAAGCATTGGGTCCTACAAAATCTCTCCCTCTCCCTTTCTCCTTCTCCTCTTCTCCTCCTTGCGGTTCCTCTGTTCTCCCCCCGTTCCTGGCCCGTCCCCTTCCCCACAGGCCTCAATCAAACCCAGAACCCAGACGCACGCATGGCACACCTCCTCTCCTCCGCTCTTTCCCGGCCTCCACACCACCGGGGGGGAAAACCCAACACAACAAGAACCGGTCACCCCCCACACCCCCTTCCTAGGAGGGCTGGAGGAAAGCAGCTAGGCAGCAATTAGCGTTGGAAAAGAGATGGTTTCGCCGATGAAAATTTGGGGAGTTTGGCCGGCGCCCCCTTCCCTTTTGCCTCCCCTCCTCCTGCCTCCTCCAGGGCCCAACCACCTTCCGTTGTAATGAAAATTGGATTTGCTATGGGGGCCCCTTCGGCTAGGGAGGCTTTTCTCTTCCACTGCGGAATCGCGCGGAAAAACGGATGGATAAAAATTCTATTTTTCTTGGAATTATTATTTATTTTTCTAGCTTCTACATTTTTTTTTTTCCCACCCTCTTACCCGGGTTTGGCGATGTTTCGGAAAAAGGACGAGTGGAGGGGGGTCTTTGGCCTTGATCGGATTTATAAACTAAAAAAAGATGGGGGAAAAAAAAAAAAAAAAAACGTGGCATTCCGCCCCGCCTTGGGGCCATACTATTGAGGTTTTTCACGGCGCTAGGGGTTGAATGGAAATTCTGTATTTTATGTTTTTTTCCTTTTACTAAAGGTGGGGGCCTCTTTTGGTTTTCTGGGGCTTTCGGCGAGGCAACTTTCTGTGGTGGGGGAAATTTGAGTATTGTCGAGGAACTGGGCCTCTTAAAGCTGGGTGGGAAAATCTCTGACCGTCATCATTTTGTGGCCGTCTAACCCCCCTCCACCCCCTCCAGTCCCCCTCACCTTCTAGTTCTAACAGAGCACGGAGGGGGATTCCCCAGAAGCGTTCGGGTAAAAAACCTCAGCTTTACCGTACTCCGTGTTTTTACAATGACCAATTTCCCCTCTATTACCCCTTGCCCCCCCAACCTCTCTCCCGCCCTCCGTCCCTCCTACCCACATCCAGAGCGGCGAACGTGCTGTTTTGGGCCTCCCTTACGCAGTTGCCAAAATGGGGGATGCTTAAACAAAAAGGTGGGGCTTGGGGGACCCGATGGCCGATTGAAAGGTTGATGCCCTCGCGCAGGGGGGTTTCACCCTTGGCCCTCCGCGGCTGGGGCCGTCGCTCCGGAATCAACGCCTGGGGGGACAGGCCCTGCGGGGGGCCCATGGGACAAGGCCCCCTCGCCGCGGACACAGTCTGTTTTGTTAGACCTCACGGGAAAAAAAAAAAACAGTGGATGGTAAAATTGAAGGGGGTCGCGTGTAGGGCGTGTGGAAGGCCGCAACCACTGCTTTTCTGCATGGTCCTGGTTTGTGACGCCTCTAGTGGGGGGGGGGAACGCTCTTACTGATTTGCGGGGGAGCATTTGAGCCCCCGCCGTCGGTCAGGCCTCCCCCCCTTGCCCCCCTTCCTCCTACTCTTCCCCAATTCACACCCCTTCACCGGGGGGGACGGGGCCCCCCGCACCAGGTCCCCCCAACGAGGGTTCCTGCCCGAGTGGCCGATTGGTAAAAGGGGGTCACCATGAAAGGAAGACACCGCAGGGGGGGAAAATGTGGCGGCAGGCCTGGCCCAGCTCGGGAGCTTAAGCGAAAAAGGCGGCCGCTGAGATAGGGGGGTCGTCCCGTAGTGAGGAAAAACGGGGGACAATTTTCCGAGTTGCAAGGGAAGCATGTCACCTTCCTCCCCTTTTTCCTTTCCCCTCCACTTATCTCCTCGTTTTTTCCCCCGGAAGAACTCGGGGGCCACAGGTGAAGTTCCCACACTTCACCAAGGGGCGTAAGCTTCCGCCTTTTAACGCCCACAGCTGCCCTCCACAAATTCGCACAGGGGTCTTTCATTCCAAGTGGCGGTTTTACAAAAACAGGGGGGACCCCCACGGGCTGGCTGTTGTTTGCCCTTGTAACAAAACAAACGCACATCTTCTCCAGCTATAATGAGGTCAAAAGAATGACAAAACAAACATGCATCTGCGGGGTGCAATTGTAACATTGAAAAATGGGATAGGGGCTTGGATATTAAAAAAAAAAGAAAAGGAGTAAAGTCGATTTGATTTAAACTGGACAATTTACAAGGGACCTACCAAGTACCCTTTTAGCTACCAGGTTTATATCACAAATGTGTGAATTGTGTTTTTCCAACCATTGGGGGGGGGGGGGGGGGGACAGGATCATCATGGCCCTGGTCAAAAAAAAAAGCCCTGTAAAAAAACCACCATGAAGCTTAAGGCGCCTGTTGCATACTAGGCAGAGATAAACGTCATGGCTGTTGGATTAATGGACCATTTCAACTGAACAATAAGGCCCAGGGGCAGGCTTCAGATTAACTTGCTTAAGGTGTTAAAAAACAAGCGTCTTTCAGTATGGTTGCAGATTTCTTTTCATAGTGGAGCAATCAATTGGCGTAAAGTTTGCCCAGTGTACATAGGAAAAAAAAACAGGTTGTGTGTTTGTTGTGGCGTATCAGAGGGACAAGGGGACACTTTTTGCAAGCGGGCAGGTGAAAGGCAGCCTCGGAAGTCATTCAGCTCCTTCCTTTACAACACTTGAGTAAGGGACCACTGGTTAGTGTGCGCAGCTTAAAGGTGGGAGGGCAGGGCTCACACACTCACTAGGCCACCTTGAGGACCCCAACCAGCGGACAGGAACAGTCTGTGTTGGATTGGCACACAATCATTTGTATGTTTCCATTGCAAAGAAACAGGGCTTTTTGGTCGGAAGGGAAATTATAAATCTGTGGGCCTGTTTTCATTTAAAGGGTCTGAAAATTTGAGCTTTTATGATTTTCGTTGTACAAAAAATAGAGGGAGTTAAAATAGGAACTGTTAATTTAATTTTATATTTGCTGGATTGTGCTGTTTTCGGGGGTCAGTTTAAGGGACAGGCATTCCGGAGATGGCTGCTGCAGCAAAAGCTGATTTGCTAAGCTTAAACCCTTCCTCGGGAAAGAGCAGGGAGGGGAAATGAAGGCTAAGGAAGCGCCAGAGAGAGGAGGGTGGAGCAAGGCACGCTCCGGTTGAAACAGTTTACATCATAAAGCTCCACCCCCACGCCTGCGGTTCATTTTCATTTTTGCTGTGGGACCCAACCCAATGTGTGTGCTCCTCTCTAGGTGGGACGTGTCCTCCCATCACCATGTTCCACCAACAGCCCAGTCACAGGGTTTAAATTTCCCCCAAAACTGGGGGAGATCTTTGGTGTTTTGGGGCCAAAATTACGCCATTTGAAAACTCTGCCACAAGCGGTCAACCCCAGGGAGGCCTTGGGGAGCCAACCTCACTGGCACGCTTTTGCCACTGGGGGGGGGGGGGGGGTGTGTTGTTAAGTGTATGTTGCCTCAAACCGGTCCCACACAAAAAAATGGATGGTCCCTTACCATGTCTGTGACCAATGATGCCATTTTAAAACTAAAGTGAATTGTAAAAACAACTATGATTTAAAAAAAATTCTTGTAATTGCTTTACCACACTTTCCGAATAAAGGAAATAGTCGGAAACAATTTTGTAAGGGGTTGCAAATTTCATGGATTGTAATAAAATCTTACCAACAAAGGGGGGTTGATTGTAAACTCTTGGGGCAAAAAACCACGTGCTCTGCTGGGGGGGGAACAAAGGTATGATTTGTAATGTTAAAATATGACAAAATCGTGGTTTGTGTATTATGAGATTAAATCATAAAAATTACTGACCGTACTTCAAAAATTTACGGATTTATTAACACTCAAAAGTAAAAAAAGATGTTGGTTTGCTGTGTGCCCCAGGTTTTACTTCTTAAATATTTTTTCAAAAAATTAGGCTGCCAGGAAATTGTAGTTAAACTCTGTTTGGGTAATGGGGGCGATAAGGGGGGGACACGTTTGGTCAGTTTAACAGGTTGAAACAAATTCAAAAAAATTAGGGGGAAAAAGAAGCGGTTGTCTTTGATGACCACATGGGGATGGGTGAAAAAAACATCTGAAGGGCATGTTAAGGGGTGTAAAGAAACCATTTATACGCAAAAAAATAAAACCATAGAAAAAAAACCACCTAGGAAGTTTTTTAAATTTAAGATCATTATGGGGTTTTGTCTTGACGTGGGATGCCGGCTACCGATGGTTTTAGGAATCAAGAAGGGAAAAAAAAATATGGGCCAAGTATTTTTGGCGCAAGATATTTAGGAGCTATTTTTAAAACAAAATTACTTACACAAAAAAATCACCCCATAGCCGTTAGCACCAAAAACCCTGACAAGGGGTCCTTTTTCTTTAAAATTTAAAAAAGCGATTAAACCATTTCACTCAAAAAAAAGGAAAATACGGTCTAATCAAACCAATATAAAAAAAAAAAAAATGTTAAAAAACCAATTATTGTAACAATATAAATTACTACTTTTGTCCAAATCCTCACCACCACTTTCTTTACTTAAACTCCAAACTTTATGCATCAATGGGAGGGGGAGGAAGCCTTTGGCCATTAAAAATATTTTGTTTCAAAGATCTGACATTAGTATTATGTTTTGTGTTTCAGGGGCCGTGCCTTTTACACCCCAGGCTCGGGGGGTTCTGCCGGACACCCAACTGTGAGAAAAAACATTGGGCTGGGGCGAAGGGAACGTAAGATTCTAAACCCAATCCAGAGGGGCTTAACTTTTCATGTACCCAAAGGACCTACTTAAAGTCAACCCCCTCCCTTCATCCGGGAGCAAAAAAACAAAACAAAAAGTGGTATTCAAATCTAGACGGACGGGGGCTCCCCGAGGCGGCAAAAAAAACAGGCCATCCCCAGCAGCCCCCAAGCAGTTTCCCAAGGGCCAGGCATTGCAGCTTCCCCTCCTACCCACCACCTCCACCCCAGGCTTGGCCCTCAGAGAGAAGGAGTGGCCCATTTTCCCGTAAAAAAAAAAAACCTTCACAAGATGAATTCTACCCACTTTTTCGTGATGATTTCCTGCCAGGGGGGGACTGCCCCACGCCCTCTTTTGCAACTCCAAAAAAAACCAAAGGTTTCCACCAAAAAGAAGCCATAGGGTGGAACTTGTTATCAAAGGTAAAACTAGGCAAAGGGGGATCAACAATGTTTATTTTTTGAATCCACAGAGGGTTGTAGAGCATGGCACTGTGCATCAGATCCTGAACGATGGCTGAGATCAGAGCCAGATCCGCGAGCTCGGGGCACAATACGACCGCCAATACTGTGCCGTTCATACCCCTACCCCCCTTTCAGCCCCCAAATTTTTCCCATCCCAATTCAAGCACCCCAGCACCCTGCTTTAGACCCCGCCGAAAAGGAAGGGCACAAAAAGCTCCCCCTATTTCCCCTTAAAAAACAAAAAAACAGGACACGTGACCAAAAAGAAAAAGAGGGGGAATGTGGTGGGCGGGAAGTGGAAACCGCAGGAGAAAAAAGCAATCCAAAAAAAAGGTTTGTTTTTTGGACTCCGAAACTCTGTAGATTTGAGGTGTTTAAGAGGAACAAATTGAGGCGGCCAATTAGCAAAACGTTTCAGCCTCGGTTTCCCCCAGAGGGGGGCCTCTTTTCATGGACGGGGGACATTCCCAAACAAACCACCTTATTTCCCGGGAAGTGGAGATTCGGAAAAATTTTTCATAAGAAGGAATTAAATCTGAAACCTAACAAAACAGTATAGAGAATGTGGCCAGGGGCCACAACCACAGACGTCAGGAAAGGAGGGTTTAGAAAGAAAGAGGGCGCGGACAGAAAAGGAAAAAACAAGGGGCGGGGGACCTCCGCGCCTCAGCACCCAGGGTTGCCCGGCAGTCGGCCAGGGGGCGGGTGGGGCCACAGGAGGGCCCCACAACGGGAAAGTATCGCTCACACAGTAAAACCCCGCACCATTCCAGAGGTTGACCCTCAGAAGCGGGTCAAAAAAAACTGGGGACCGGTTTCATGGCGAGAGAAGGGGGGGTGGACTAAGCTTTTTTCCCAAAAGCCACTTCAACTGGTCCGCTAGCCTCGGCTGAAGGGGCCATGTTAATTTAACTCTGGAGCGCAGGGGACGGGGGAGGGAAAAAGTGGGGGGGAATACTTAACATGGTCCACAGCAATCCAAAACAATCAACAGGAAACTCATACTTGGCCCCTGTGGCCCCCCGAAGGGGGGGGATTTTGCTTGTCCGGGAGGGGCCTCGGCTAGCGACGGGCACATAGAGTTTGCCCTTTACTGGGAAGGCTTTCGTGGGGGGGGGGGATACCTGTTCAGGTGTCACCAACGAGGTGCCCCCCTCGCCAAAGGAGTTCACCAGGTCAAACAAAATCAGGAAACCGCAAAAGTCCCGCCACGCGACCAGGGAATCAGATTTCAGGCGTGCTAAGGGAAAACGTTTCACGCCTCCCAAATGGGGTAACAAAAACTCTCTTTTAAAGGGGGGCCCTATTAGTGGGAGATCCAGGAGGTGGTTTGGAAAGGCGTTTGGCGCTAAAGAGGAGGGGCGCAAGTTTACCCACCTACTACAAATGACGATGGAAAAACTCTGCGGGGGCCACACAACAAAAAGTCCTCCCCATAACTCAAGGATTGAAATCTTTTTCTCTTGCCTGCTGAAGTTTCCCACCCTCAGGGGACTTTTTAAATGTGCCTGATATTTGGGGGAAGGGGACGTTAGATTGAATTCACGGAATTCCCGGAGTACACTAGAGAGCATAAAAAAAAAAAAAAAAAAAAACCAAAAAAGCGTAAAAAAAAGAAAAAAAAACCAAAAAAAAAAAAAAAAAAAAAAACAGTTTTTGGGCAACCAAAAAAGAAAAAAAAAAAGAAAAAAAGAAAAAAAAAAAAAAAAAAATAAAAAAAAAAACAAAAAAAAAAAAAAAGAAAAAAAAATAAAGAAAAAAAAAAAAAAGGGTGAGAAAGTAAAAAAAAAAAAAAAAAAAACAAGAAAAAAAAAAAAAGAAGAAAAAAAACAAGAAAAAAAAAAAACCATAGACAACGAAAAAAAAAAACAAAAAAAAAAAAAAAAAAAAAAAAAAAAAAAAAAAAGAAAAAAAGAGAAAAAAAAAAAAAAAAAATAAAAAAAAAAATAAAACAAAAAAAAAAGAAAAAAACAAAAAAAAACTCCAAAAAAAAAATAAAAGAAAAAAAAAAAAAAAAAAAAAAAAAAAGAAAAAAAAACAACCGTTCTTCCAAAGAAAACAAGAAAAGCAAGTTAAAAAAAAGAAAAAACAAAAACATAAAATAGAAAACAAAAAAAACAAAGAAAAAAAAAAAAAAAAAGAAAAAAAACGAAAAAATGGCAAAAAAAAAAACAACAGACGAGTACTTCCAGTGCAATACATCAAATGAAACAATCTTAACTGCCCCTTCGCCTCAGGCAAAATCAGAATATGACACATTAACCTCATCAGGGGGACTCCGAAAGGGCTCTCCAGCTGACCGCCAAACGCCTCACCTCACCTCTCCTCACACGATGGAGTACAAAGAGGACATGTCGGCAGCAAAAGGACAGAGCGGCTCTGTGCGTTTGACGCCCAGCCAGACGCCAGAGCCCGCGCAAAATGCACGTTTGACACCACACCAACACAACGTGGACCCTGGAGGGGGGGGTGGCGGGCTGGTCATCAAGAGGAAAGAGATCTTCAGCAAGGACACTTTGTTCAAACCTCCACACAATGCCTTGTCCGCAGGCTTCGTGGACAGCAGCTACACCAAGTCTGGCACATTGCGGAAAGCCTCACATGCCAAATCAACAGAGGCCCTTGACAATCCTGAGCCCCAGCAGCCTTCCAATTCAGCCACTTCCTCTGCGTCCCCGGCAGTTCTACAGGGCTGCCTGGAGCCCACCGTCCCCTCCGCCTCCTTCGACTATTATAATGTATCAGATGATGAGGATGAAGAGGAGGCTGAGGAGGACTCGCACAAGGAGTTAGCGACGCCCGAGGACAGCAAAGAGCACGGGGAGGGGGGTGGGACAGGTGGAGGCGGGGGAGGGGGCGGGGAGGGGACCATGCAGTGGCTCCTGGAGCGAGAGAAGGAGCATGACCTGCAGAGGAAACTGGAGACCAACCTGACCCTCCTCAGCCCCAAGGAGACAGACAACAGCAGCAGTCAGAAGTCAGCCCACTCGGCCCGCCTGGACAGCATGGACAGCAGCAGTGTCACTGTGGACAGTGGCTTCAACTCCCCCAGGTCTGTGCACTACATATGAAGTTCAAAGTAATGTGTTTTGTTTGGTAATGCTAATCAAGCCACATGCTACTGATTTCAATATAGCCAATCTCATTAAAAACTGGATGCAGTGGTGTAAATTTAGATTATAGTTCAATATGAATATTGGCTATGGCCATAGACTAACCCTTTTCATTTAAAAAAAAAAAATGCTTCTCTCAGGCCTTTTATAACTTCACAGAAAAATTTGTGTCTATGCCCAGATGTTGTGAACCAGCTAGAGATCTTAGGGTTTCACATGTTGATCTGATTCAGAGAATAGAACAAGTATGTGGTTCTTTACTGGAAGACGATGCAAATATGTGTGGACATTGGATAAACTATGGGATTGTTAAGTGAGACATCATCACTGCTTGTTTAAGTCCAAACGAATTGACATAGACACGACCAGCAGAGCAGGGACTTTGTCTGAATGTCCAGATGACAGGGGACAGCAAATGCTTCACACTAAATTTCCAGTCCTGTTGATTATTTAAGCGTTTTTATTTTTAAGCCTGGATTTAATTTGTCTGTTGTTTAATGTCTGTAAATTAGAGGATGGCCAGGCTTCAGTGATTGTTTAGGGCAGTTTTATATGTGAAAATGGCTTTATACAAAACCCTGCAACAGGCTAAAATCTGCCTAAATGCTGTTTTAGTGAATGAGGCTTGAATTCTATTGAACCCAGAACAAGCCAAAGGAAGAGTGATGATGTCATCACAAACTCTCCTATAGGCCAATGTCATGGCTATGCATCCTTACTTGAAGCTAAGTATTAGCTTACAGCATGAGCCTTCTGAGTAAGTCTGATTAAAAAAATGACAGTTCTATACTGTAATTTTTTTATCAGAAGAAGCTAATAATACCACCCAGATGGTTCAATCCTTGTCACACCTGCAAACAAAATCACCTCATTTATTTCATTTATACCCAATATATACGTATAAGGTCTGTGTAGAATTACATTTTTCAGCAAAACTCTCTCCCACATACCTCTGGCATTTATTTCTCTCTGCTAGTACAGCCTATCTGGTTTTGTGGCTTTAATATTGTGGGAATATGCATTTTAGACAGCAATGTATAGTTAAAAATTGTTTTTTATTTAGCACTAATCCTCTTTGTTGATAAGCACTGCTGGCTACTGGATATGGTGTGATTTTAGTTTCATTTTCTTTTTCATCATTATTATTATTATTACATGTTTCCTCCCGCAGGACACGAGAAAGCCTTGCGTCCAACACATCCAGCATAGTGGAGAGCAATAGACGGCAGAATCCCGCACTGAGCCCCGGCCACATCGGCACCAGTAGTATGGGACTGCCCTTCAGCTTTCGTGCCATCCCCGAGCCCCCCACCACGCAGCCTGAGAAGCTCCAGAAGTCCTCCAACTGCCTAGCCTCCATCACCAGCGTCTGACAGGCAGCACCCACCACCCGCACTGGGACACAGGTGTGGGGGGAAGACACGGGGGAGAGAGAGACATGGGCCTTTTTCACGCTTTTGGACCTCACTATATGGAACACACGGACACCCATACACGCACCCATCACCCATTTTCAATTCTAACTGGGACTGTTACAATAAACTGGCATGGCTCAAAGAGACTGTTCCCACAGCTTCAAAAACTCTACTGCAAAAAATGAAATAAAAAAAAAATCACAGGATAATAACACAGGAGGCCACTGGAGTGAAGTAAAAGTACTATTCAGTTTTTGGTGACATGGACTCTAGTTTGGAATATAACCAGATTCTTGAATATTGGTATTGGAAAGTAGTAGACTATAGGATTCAAGTTACATTTGGAAATATCGAAAACTTTTTTATACTACTTAACGATACATGTCCGATTAAATGTTCTCCTTCTGGAAATGGTGTCAGTTGAGCAGGACAGTTCTATGTTATCAGCACAAATGTCACAATGAGACAATAAAAGGCCAACCCGAGAACAATGAATGAGAGGTATAAAAAACATGAATCAGTTCCGATTTGTGTACCGCAATGCAAATGATGTATGTATACTCGATACTTTTGATATCCTAATTATTATAATGGTGGTATTAAAGATGCTATGTGACCAAAATAATGTTTATGCTCTCTTGGGGTCTAGAACAATAGATGTAGTTAGCCACTTTAAAATATATGGGGCAAAATTATGCATTTCACTTACTATAGAAATATTTATCTTACAAAATATCATATTTCATATTTTAATAAGAATTAGACACAATTAATTAGGCCTGATTCTTCTTCATTTAAAGCACCATTTTTATTCAATTGTATTTTTTTTTTTTTTTTTTTTTTTTTTTTTTTTTTTTTTTTAAATAACTTTCAATATTAATTTTGAACAGAAAACAAGACTGTTACTTTTAGACTTTTTACTTTAAAGGTGCACTTTTCTGGTAGAGAGGTTGTGTTGTCCCTATTCATGGGTTTCAGACAGACAATTCCTTCCTGATTTGAAGGACTTTGTGAGTACCCAGTGAGGACCTTTTCTCATAAAAAAAAATGTATTTTGATATGAATTGTTTAATATCTATGACCAGGACAGTTGCCATAACTTGAAACCCATGAATAGAGATATTATGGTTTTGCCTGGAATGTTTGGCTTTACACTTATATATTCAATTACAAGTATAGCTGGAAATGTATTGAAAAACATGCATTCGTACTGTGAGCAGGGTCACCTCTCCAAAGATCTGAACTGTAACTTGGCCTGGTGGCATTACCTGCTTGTCTCCAAGCATTTGGATTAATGCCATACTATGTTCCTACATGTGTGAACTTTGCCTTTACTGAAAAGGATTAGCTATCGCTTGATTTAAAAGCCCCAGACATATCATTAAAGATTTGAAACCACTGAATTACAATTTGATTAAGATGTTTGTCTTAGAATCATATGTTGAACAAATCATTATTTAGCCGTTTAAATCGTATTATAATAGAGTATTATAGCGTTATAATTATGTTATTACTATAGCAGTATAATTGTATGATATTTGGAGGGAC
This sequence comes from Periophthalmus modestus, assembly GCA_019594935.1. NCBI lineage: Eukaryota > Metazoa > Chordata > Actinopteri > Gobiiformes > Gobiidae > Periophthalmus > Periophthalmus modestus. Next base: position 13,166,231 of record JAIEZT010001373.1, on the reverse strand, counting down.
CCTAGTGGCAGTATGCGTGCGTGCACCTCAGACCCAGCTCTATGTTGGTGTTGATGTTATGACACGTGATGGCAGGTAGGTGGAGCTAGAGTAAGACAGCTAAAGCAGATTTGATGGATACAGGCCACAGAGGCCACTGAACCCACTGACCCCATCCATAACTGACCCTGTTGAAAGAGCCTAACAAGTAACAAATGTTCAAACAAATCAAGCTACAGTGACGTCCTTTTAAGCCAGGATCATTGTCACAACATGATTTTATAAACAAATTATTTTTATTTGTTTTATTTTCATTCTGTTGACAATCCACAGGACCCATTTGAACACACGCACTTAGGTATTGCACCCTTGTGTGAAATCCTCGTCCTGTCCTGATTTCACATTGAACGGGCGCCCTCTTGTGGCTGACATGTGCCTTTGTATGTGTTGCACTTGGGCTACCAAATGTGTGATGCTCAGGCTAATTCAGCAGATCCCATAAAGGTAAGTGGATGTCCTCCCCGATCCAATCACACCTGTTTAAAATGGAGCAAAACATGTTCACAGAAGCATTCACAGACAGTGTCAGACCTCCCAGTGTTAAAACAAATATCTATAAAACATTGTACCACTTTATAATACCATCATCTTAATCAGATGTTAATTAGCCTTAATAAAGCATTAATAATGAACAAATAGTTTATTAAGTATGATTTAGACTTCGTAACTACTTCATTAAGGTGTTAGGGTATTAAGTAAGCCTGAATCATTCTTAATAAGCAGTTTGGTAATTATGAATTAAGTTAAATATCCCAAATATACCACCTAAAGCATGAAAAAAGTGTTCATGCTTTAAGTGGTATATTTGGGATATTTAACTTTTTGCTTTTCGTCTGTGGTTAAAATATTGGTAGAAACAAAGTAAGCCTATACAATTCCAAGTGACCATATGCGTTCCACTTTTCAGGTTGTAATTAATTAATGTCAGACGGAGAACAGGGGCCAATATAATTCTTTGGATAATCCACTGTTTTTGAAACGGTCTCAAAATTAACAAATTTGCCATATAAATTCTATTGGTTAAAATCTTGACAGCAATGAAAATTTTTCAACTTTTTATGCAATTAATTTGTGTTAACCAACAAGATGTTTGACCTTGTGTCAGTTTTTGGTTTCTTGTTTATAAATTCAGTAATTACAGAGATATTAACCATAAACAACTTTACAATCCCCAGTAATTACAATTAATCCTGACCTGCCCCCCGGCTCAACTATGGGCTCATCAGAATGTGAACTAAACCTACTGTACAATATGGCACCAACTAATATTAGTAGAAATGCAAAACTTAAAATGTAACTGTAAATTGACTTTTATATCCACAAATCCTATTATTTGGTGTAGAAAGATCAGTATAGACATTGGCCTTGTTTTCTGTGTGGCATTTAATGGTTTGTATTGCAGGTGACTAGTCTGTGTACTACAGGAGCTAGTAGGTAGGGTCTTCTTGGCACAGATATTCAACTTCAACATTTTACACAACCTACATACACCAAAGCTCTATTAGAATGAATGACAATTAATGCAGATGTGCGCACCGCAAAAACAAATATCTAGCATGGGCAAAAATGACTTGAAGTCAGAACATTAATTTGAAGTAGTTTTCAGTTAAGTTAAATTGAATTGTTTGTATGACCCACATTATGTAACTTGTTTAATGTAATTTCTGACTGGTTTCAATGCAATTTGGCTTAAGATAGAATAATGCATTTGCAAATACGATAAATGCAATTTTCTCAACTCACTGGCAAGTAAACTTGAAATAAAAACTAATATATTGAAAGTAGTCCACAAATAAATCAAAGCTAGCTAAAACAACTCACACTGAGCTTCATATTCTGAATTCAAGCAGGAGCATTGCTAGCCAATAAGCAAGGCAGGCAAGGCAGATGCCCCCTTAAGTCCATACTGGTTCAACAGTAGTACTAAGTATTTATGGAGAAGTGAGTTTTTTTTTTGTGTATATATTATTTCCAAATATATTGGCCTAAAGTAAGTAATAGTAAGGCGTTTTTCTGTTTGTCATCACTGGATTTATTTAGTGTGGTGAAATTTGTTTGGGGGCTGCCTGTGATGTGCTGCATGAGGCCTTAAAGGACACAAAGTATGCAAATTATTTTTGAGAACAATACTATAAAGTTCCCTAATCAAAAACATATCGGGAGTTGTATTTAGCATTTGCATTAATCCTGGTCAAGAGATCATCTCTAAATCATTAGAGAAAAAATCATGTCCATTACATCAACATGGCTATATTACATTTTTTTCAATCGCTTTAACACATTTGTCTATCAAAAATTGACATTTGCAAAATAGCTCACATAAAATCCTAAACAGAATTTTACTTATCCAAAACAAAATTTCATCTCAGCAAAATGCAGTTTTTCATTGAAATTTGATCATCCATCCCCATCCCCATCCCCATCCATTACCATGAAAACTTTCAGACTTTGTTTTTCTGTGCTCATTCATTTGACTCAGAAGTCTTAGTCCTGCTCTCAGTGGCCACAGAGAGTCGCTGGTTTAGTGCAGTCTGACATTGGGGTTCACACATATGAATTAAAAAGTAAATGCACAAATTACCAATTGCAAACTAAATTGTATAGTATTTCATCAAAAATATTTATGGTGAGGAAAATTGAAAGATGTTGGAATAGCAAATACATCAACACTACTTTTGTAATATGTTGTCTTGAAAATCAGACATTTGCTTCACATGTCACTGGAAATACGGCATATTGTATATAGGATGTCTGTACTCAGTGTGTACTCTCACTTCTCCCTTATTGATTCATGTGTGAAATCCTTTTGTTTTTGGGTGCTCACAATTTGTAGATTTTTGCTGTTATGTTTGAGTTTCTATATTGAAAGTGACAGTGTTAGGACCAGTGTCCTTTACCTGTGAACACGCCTGTAGTATTGAAAAAAACATGTGAGATTCTGAATGAGAGCTGTGACAAAGAGTCTGAGAGCTGTGTGAACTTATTGATGACAAATGTTTCAAATGATTTGACCATCTCTGCCCCTGTTCAGACATATGTTTAAATGAAATAATCAATTAAGTCAAGTTTTTAAAAATATGCTAAAGCGATTGAAAAAGACTGTAACATGTTGATTGAGTTGTTCGTATGACAAGTTGTTGTTTTTTTTTTTTTTTTTTTTCATTCCCACTTCTGCCCGCAGATGGCGTGCTAACACCAAATGCCAGTAAAGAGAATACATCTGACAGGAAATATTAATGGTGCATTTTCTAAATATAGGCTATATTTTAAGCTCTAAAACATTAAATGCCAAATCTAAGGTATTCAATAACATGTTTAAAGAGGGGGTATTATGCAAAATTTGTATCTTTCTACCATGTTATGATTTTGTTCCTTCATCAAAAACATGCCTAAAGAGGTTTTAGATGTCATCCATGCATGTTTGAGTAATCTAGCAATCTCTCCCGGGCCCTAACCCTCCTTATGATTAGCTGTCAAATGCTCTGCCCACAAGCCAAGGCCATCCATGCTCCCACATAAATATACAAGAGCATGATACAAAACAATAGACTACAGCTTCACAAACCTGAAGCAATGTGTAGTACTTTCATTAGTGAACGTACAGTGATTGTAATGTGATTGCACTCTGAGGGGGAAGTGACATTTGACTCAGAGCATCAAAAACAAAAGTGATATAGCATTTCAAAACAATAAAGGTAACACAGTGATATAGATATGTTATGTGTTAACAGTTAATACCCCATAGAAGTAAAATACCCCCTCTTTAAAGACCAGTAACAGTACAAATAATGCATAATATGTGTCCGTTAAGAGACTCTCGCCACACCCCTGAACTAAAAATAACTTAGCAACTGTAGGCAAGACTTTTTTTGCAGTGTATACCATTTACACACTTTCTTCTCTATGCCAACTATTATTCAAGGTTGTGTGTTTTTTGAGATGGGTTTTAAACAGCCACACATGCATCATTAAACATATTGCATTTCTCAGTATTGACACAGACACCTGTGCAATAGGAGCAACCTCCTTAAGTGTCCATTTGGTTCTAAGGCAAAAGTAGTTCCACAGTAGCAGTGCTTCAGTCAGCTGTCATTCAGTGTATTTTAGCACCAAGGGAATCCCACCTTGTGTTCATACGCTATAAAAAATATTCCCTTTCCAAATCCACAGAGACGTAAAAACTGGGTCTAATGAGCTACAGGTAGGACACAACAAAATTGATGCACAATGAAAAAAAGGCTTCACAAGAGACATGCACTGATCCACTTTTCAAATACCAGCAGCTGAAATCAGTTTGTTTGTTTTGTTTTTTTGTAAGGCAAGATCAGGCTTTAAAATGAAAATGTTCATGAAATCTGTTATATAAATAACACAAGAAAATATTTATTGAAATTAGAAATATAAGATGGGAAAAATAGCAGAACAATATTGCAAGCGTCCAAAAAGACAGCAGCAAATTCCCAGTGAAGTGTATATTTAGCTGTAGTATGTATACATATTATATAAATATGTTTTGTCTGTCACTAGTTAATTTGCATTTTATCTTTGAAAAAGATACATGTTAAACAGTGAAACTGCAATGTTATTATGTGTCTGTAAACGAGCATTCCATGACAATGTCATTACAAAAAATCACATTTAAGCTGCAAGGTTGGATTCTTAATGCAGCAAACATGCATCACATCTATGCAACACATCTATTTGCTGATATTTGATTTTGGATCAGTGCATCCCTAATCACAAGACAAATGTTTTGTACAATGTTCATAAAGTTTAAGGATCAACTCCCCTGCATGTTTTCTCAGTACACTTTTGTACAAACAGTAAACACAGTTACAATATGGGGGACATTAACAGGAGCATTTCAGTTCTGGCATCTAAGGCATTTATATCATGGTTCTTGTCATGTCTGTGAATAACCACACCTCTTGCAAAGTTTATCATAAAGTCTTGAAATTTGCAGTCTTGTAAGTGTGGGTGAGCAGTTCATAATTCCAGCTATGAGTCTGACAGTCCACTTACCATCTGTACACCTTTTTTGTAATGGTAAACTATATTGTAACCTTCTTCAAAGTGCAGTAACCAGTCACCTGCACTTAGAATGGCACTCAGACCACAGACAGAGCAGCAGACAGAGCGGTGAGGGACACGCTCAGAAGATACAGGACAGCCTGGGCAGAAGGGACGGTGGACATCTCATTGCCTGCTCAGAAGGCTCTCCTGGAACTTGGTGCTGGAGTAGCGCATGTGAAAGCCCTTCTTGCTGATAGTGTCGTCACTATGGAAACGGATCACCATGGTGTCTCCGGGAGAGTAGATTCCTTCTCTAGGCTAAAACAAAAGGGGGAGAACAGTACAACAGGCATGATTCTCTCCAACCAAGGATCTCGCAGCCATGACTAGACTGAAGTTGACTCAAAATATGTTGTAAAGGTGCACTATGTAATTTAACACTAGTTAGGGTAGGGATAGGGTGGTCACCTACCTGCTATCAGATATGAAGCAAACATTTTCAAGTGGATAATCATCTGAGCTGGCATGAGCATGTGACAAGTGTGTGTGCCAAGATACATCAGCATCTGTACTTGTAGATTAAGGGTGTTTGGACTCAGCCAAAATATGATGTTGATGTTCTACAGAGCTAGAGAGTCTGTGCTAAGGTATGAAATAGTCAGCTGGTTTGGAAACTGGGCTGTCAGGTATAAATCACAGATCCTTAGACTGGTAAAACTGGCTGGTAACATCATGGGTGTGTTTAATCTGACTGGACCATAGACCATCTTTGAACAGTTGTGAGACAGGCTCCAAAGATCATCAGAGATCCCTCTCATGTGCTCAACAGACTGTATGAGCTCTTGCAGTCTGGGAGGAGATACAGGGTCCCTTTACATAAAAATAACAGGTACAAAAACTCATTCGTGCCTGCAATGTGATAAGATAACAATGGTAGTGTAATTATGTACTCACAATCACACAATTGAGGTTCTCAAGGAAATTACTGAATCAGAAACCAGAATGGGCAAGCTATAATTAAAACCAGTGACAGGTAATGGCATCCCAGGATCAGTTGGGATTGTGAGCAAATATGTCATGAATATGAATCTCAAGATTTTTATAGGTGTATTTTGGATTGATTTATGAATACAGACCAACTTTCTCATTTAATTTTTTGCCATATGAGTGGTCAATATTTTTTAAATAATGTCAGAAGCCCTATAATTAGTCAGAAAAGCTTACCCCTGAACCACAGAAGCGTCCCAGCCTGTGCGCATTGTTGTCCAGGCCGTTGTACAGTTCAATGTAGTCATAGCCACAGTCCGCCTCCTCCTCTACCTCAAACGTGATGAAGGTGAGCTCAATGCCGTAGCCCTGCTCCGTGGTCAGCAGCCACTCACAGTCAGTGTGGCCTGGGTAGTTATTATCCCCAAACTGAGAGTGAGAATACAGGTTTTTCTGACGCACATCTGCTCTGAGACGGCCTCCACACTCTGGAAGATTGGAGAAGAATGTTTTAGAACGTGCAGTATGGTGACATGAACACTAGAGGGAGGTGTTTATTTAAGTCTGATACTTTGACAAGGACATTTTCATTTAAATGGTCAATTAAGATATGTAAAAGAAAAAAGAAAAAAATTTAAAATAAGTCCTAAAATCTAGACCAACAAACAAAATAAATCTAAAGTACTATATTTTGAATGTGAAGTCATTTTAACTCACATAGATATCCACTGTTCGCAGTATAAAAAGCACAGACCTGTGGAGTGTGTGGCCTGGAAGCCTTTCCTCTGCACTGAAGCATCTGATATGAAGCGTAGGTACATTTTGTTGCCGGTGGAAACCAGAGGTTCAGGGGTCTTACTACCACACAGACGCCCCAGAATGGTGGCTGTGTCACTGTCTCCATCGAAGGCCTCTAGATGGTCGTATGCACACTCCTGGTGCTGCTCGATCTCAAACTCTGAGAAACTCTGCACACATATGCCACAGCGAGGAGGTCACTTACAAACAGCAAGTCTCATCTTACTTAGATGTGGTCTCCAAAGGCCACAGGCTTATAGACTCATTGGGATGAATAATCACAATGCTAGGAAAGTGTTAGGAAACGCAGGAATAACTTTGAAGTGCCACCAACATTTAAAACGAACTAATTCTGTTTTCCACATTTTTAAGATGTTGGCACAGATAACAAACATAGAAAATTATAATAATTTTCATATATTCACTGGTGTCTCATGTATCTGTTTATCTCACCACAGAAAACCACAGCTCTGGGTTTGTGACACAGTATACTAGGCACATCCTGTTGATCTGTAAATCCAACCTGAACAAATTCAATCAAGTTTTCTAAGATGCGCAAGCTTAGATTTCAAATCAGTCACCTTTGATGACAATTGTTAGTTTGTTCCTGCTCATATAAAATAGTTTCAAAAGGTTTGTAATACAAAGTACAGCTGATGATAACCCTTCTGCTAATACAAAGTGACCTCAGCCTCAACATGTGGTCTAAAGTGAAGTCAAGTGAGAGCAGCCAAGTCCTAATGGGCTACAGTCCTGTGTCAGTTTGTATAATATACACTGAGATTGTATGTAAAGCATTCACAGTTTAACCAGACTTAATCCATGTAACTGAATACAGCACAAACGGCTGTTTGTTGAATATTATACATCACAAGTATAGGGCTATATAATATAGCCAAATGTATATCGCAGTATTAAAAAATAACAGCCATATAAGTTCTGCTTCCACAAATCATTTTTCTTGGTCAGCATCATACCTTTTAGTATCTGCAGCCTTAAGCCCAAAGAAATATATATACCACCTATGGCCCATCCTAGTATAAAGTATTGTAAAAGTCTCAGATTAAGATTATACAGCCTGTACAAACAAAACTGTTCCAAAATAACCACTAGCAAATGATCCTTTGAAGCCTCAACCCCACAGGTAAATATGCATAGATAATGTCTTTGATGACATTAGATTAATGAGACCAAATGATAAATATGCCAACTTGATACTGAATACAACTATCCTAAACAAGGCTTTGCCTCTTCTTGCGCTTCACTGCAAACCCCATGCTGGAGATTGTAGCATCAAACGCAATAATCAGACTAGTAATTATTATGATTCAGCCCATGTGCTGTGCCTTAGATGTGCTGAGACATAAAGCCTAATGTTAATTGCATGCATGTGTATCTAATGTAGGGTGCACACAGTCAGCCAGGCCTTGGGCTCTAACCATCTGTGTCCTGTGTCTAACGCATGAGCACACCCTTACAGTGCGCCTCATTCAAACATGCACTCAGCCTCTTCACATTGGCTTTGAAAAGTGGAACAGGAGAGGAGACACTTGCCTGGGGTGTGTGCATACACAGAAATTATATATACTTTGGACACTTACGATCTTGACTCGGTGGCCCGGGGTGGCACTGATGTCCCACGTGCACTCCTTGCGGCTGGGGTACTTGTCGGGCCAGTTGGGGCTGCTCAGGGTGCCACTGGGGCTGTGGATCTGGTGCTCACACTCCGCTGGACACAGACACAGAGGAAGTCAGAATCACAGCTGCACAGAGAACCATCCAAAAGGAAAGGAAATACAACAGGACCAGGAAGCAGAGAAATGAGAGAATCAAGAGATGGAGAGTGGATTTCAAAAAAACACTGGTGGAGGAGTTCGAGATGAGTCACATGGACACATGCACATGGCACTAGCACTTTGTGTGTCATCTACTCATGAACTCAAGTCCTGCAAAGATATATGGACATATAATAAATGGTAGAGCAGCACAGAGAGGTCAAATATGTGAAAAGTGAAAGAGCGTGAGGGAAATAAACATGCAAAAAGAGAATGAGTAAAAGAATGACAATGTTAATTTACAGACAGAATGAGTTTGTACAGATAAATGATAGTGGAGGTGTGTAAAACAATGATGCATGAGCAACTACTATTCTATACTACTATTCGCATTTTTCACTCTCATGCTGATTAGCTATAAAAATATTGTTCAGAGAAAAAAAACTTTAAAATAAAACACACAAAGAACAACCTCTTTGAATATGCAACTATTTCAGAAGTTTTTTTCAGTCTATGAAGGCAAAACAAACCTGTGTTTGTTAAGTTAGTAGAGACATATAAATGTGTCACAGAATACATCAAGTATGAACTGTGACAAGAATTTTGATGTCCATAACATCAGATGGTTAGTAGGGATAAGGACTGTACTTGTCCACTCAGAGATATGTGTCTTTACACTTGTAGACTTATCGTTCAGCAAATCAAAAGTATACAATATTTTGATTGGGTTTGATATTTAGCACCTGTACATTTTATTTGCATTTGTGGGTTTCTTTACAATATGGTCCAAAAAGGTTTTCCATCCTGCTAAAATGGTCATCAGTATTATATTACCTTTATGGCTCTTCAAAAATGTGAATGTAGAAGTCGTTCAGATGTAGACCCGATGATAGCGCAGAGCTTTGGGGCTGCTCTGGTGTATGTGAGGGTGTGTGAGCTGGTGCTTATGGCGGTGCTTGTGGTACACGTGGTGTAAGTGTGGCCTACCTTCTTTACAGTCATGCTTGTTATCATGCAGCACAAAGCCGTGGCGACACTGACACATGTACGAGCCCACTGTGTTTATGCACTCGTGTTGACAGCCTCCATTTTCTTTGCTGCATTCATCCTTGTCTGCAGAAAAAAAACAAATACACAGGAAGAAGAGATACTTTTAAAATACTCTTTGATGGAGGTGCACCAACACTACAGAGTCAGTTCTACACAAGGCAAAGAGGAAAGAGAATAGAGGAAATTGTGTTGAAACCAAAAAAAGATTGTACTATAAAGAAGATAGCAAATTTTGAGATTGAGAGTCCATCTCCTGCTTATCTCCATGGAGATGTTATTCCTTTCCATAAAATGTTCCGCAGTATGGCAATAAACTTTTCCATCCCCATGGTGACAGGTAGGTGGTGTCTCAAGGCAAAGTTACGGATCAGATTTGTGGAGAGGGAAGCCCCCTCATATGAATATGTTTTTTGGTATTTTGGAAGTTAGATAAGTTTAATGCCATACTGTGAAACATTCCAGCCAAGCAATTTTGTGAACAAAATCAACGTAGCTCTGCAGTTTTTGAACAGGAAGTAAATAGATCTGTTTCTATTTTATAGCGGTTTTAGATTTATGTTATGGTTTACAACGAATAAAATGTAAAATAATGATCCATATATGTCATAGCTTAATACTAAATTCCCACCAAAATTCATAATATGTCTCCTTTAATGAACCTTCTCTGTCATGTTTTGCTCAGTGTGTGTCTATCTGTCTGATGTGGTATTACGGTGCTATTGTGGGCTCAGTCTCACTCTATCAGCAGCGCTAAGAGGCTTTGCTTGATGCTACACAGTGGTGATTGTGGCTCTGTTCCGGTTATCCTCACACAGCCGTCCACATGCACACCGAAGAGCTCTCACATGGACCAGGAGTGTGGGAGGCTGCAGGGACCTCCCTAAAGCTGCTGGCAAAGGGTCACTTAAACCAAGCCTGGAAGAGACTTAGGCTATGCCACTGTCACTGCCACCACAACACACAAGAGTCAACAAAATAAGGGAATGTTGTGTGGAAGCAATTAAATAGAACTATTTCTGATGGGGCTGTGTTAATTAAATTTTACAATTTTACAATCGATATTCAGTCATTTGTAATAGTCAATGATATGCAAGGGACTTTTTAACTGCAAAGTTCACATCCAATCCTCTGTCAGTAAAAACATGTGGTTTGGAGAAATGTTCAGCTTCAGACTCTTCAGGAAGATATTTGAATATTGCCATAAAATGGCAATAATTAAAATTCTGTAATATTTATGTTCAGGAAATTAATATTGAAAACTGTTTTTATTTGTTTTCAACAGAAGACAAAATAAAATAAAACTGAAAATTGTGATTAAGCAATATGATGGGAAAAATGTGATACATCTTCTGTCATATCACCCAGCCTTAGTTTTTGTTTAATTTTTGTTTAAAATGAACTGTATTGTCGTTTATTTATTTGTCCTCTGCATTTGACCCATCCTTCAAAGCTGCTGGGGCAATCTGTCAGGAGCAGAGACCCATGTTTGTGATGCAGGTTTGGTCAGGACAACCCAGCGGAAGAATTAGTCCATTGTGTATTATATTGTTATGTGTTAGCCCCCATGCTTTTTTTTATTTTTTTATAGTAAAGACAATATAGCTTATACATATTAAATATAGAGTATGCACTGTTAATGGACACCAATACAGCATAATAAACAGAGTGAATGTAATGTGTTTGCCAACAGTCAAAACTATGAGGGGTATGGGGTCACAGATGCTCATTCAATCAATGCTTTACATGGATAGATTTCTGACTTTAGGGACAAAGCACGTTTCCCAATAGTCCATGCAATTGATTCAGATCAATGCATTCCATTGTCCCACATAGCCAGTGCGGGCCAATCAGAAATGGCTATTGAGGTCATGTTACCTCCAACCTTTGGTGAGGTTGCCAGCCTGCTGTTGCGGCCGTGAGTGGAAGAACGGCTACGGTTAAAGTGGTGGCACGACTCAAACACAAACATACGATGGTGACACTGAGCGGGTCTGTCTAAGGGAGAGAAGGAGAGGGGAATCTTGAGCAGGAGGGTAAGGAGTGAATGGAGAGCAGGGAGACAGCACAGCACAGCGGCAAAAACATAAAACACTCAGCACCGATCTTCATTTAGTAAACTAATATAAGTGTTTTTTGGTCAATGTAATATTTTTACAGGCGATAACTAAATAAGAAACCATCAAATGCTAAAACTAGTACAGTGATACTAACTCCAAATGAAATTATTTTAATATATTCCTTTTCAATCACAGAGGCCCAAACAGGATTGAATATAAACTTAATGTCCAAGGAGAAGAAAGTTTCTGTATATCAGGTACAGGGCCATGAAGTGGTGCAAAATTATTGGATATTTGTTGATCAAAAATACACTTCAGCAGTACAATTTAATGCAAGTCAAATTGGTTATATTGGGTGGCAAATTTGGAGCGAGGTCTTGTCCCACCCCCCTACTAAAAAATGTTGTATTCGGTTTGTTACAGAAATTCCATTTTTGTGCTGTACTGAGCTGGCAGTGTGCCCTCAGTACAGCACATACATAGAATTTCTGTAACACAATTGACTAAAACTAAATAAGAATTTATTTTCAAAGGTAACATTGCTCAGATATCTTTACATGTGGCGCTTAATTTTTTCGGTAGTCCCACAGAATTGCCCTCATTTATCTCATTTTAAATCACCTATAACCTAACGTACTATACTGTTCACTTTAACATATGATCACACACAGTGACAAAGACACAGGACTCACCTGAGAAGAAGTGAGCCTTAAATCCTTTCTTGGAGATGGTATTGTCCGATTTGAACTCAATCCTCATATTGTTGTACTGAGAGGTGATGACTTCAGGGACCTCAGTGCCGCAGTATTTCCCATGGAGCTTAGAGTCTGACGACAGGCCACTGCGCACCTCCACATAATCATATTTACACACCTGGAGCCACAAATAGGTAAAAAGCATCCATCAAGTGTGGACGTGCTACATCTAGATGTGCCAGTTAGTTTAATAAGTTTGGTTTATGTGGACATTCTAACATTCTAATACTGCATTCACAGTCGGTTTGGTCCCGCTTTGAACCCAAGTTAGTCCTGATAAGAATTTAAAGAATTTTCCCTTGGAGGTGAATAAAAGTAATTCTGATGGAGACTTGGTTTGGTGGCTGTTTTTGTAGCCATGGTCTAGTCTAGCTGTAATTCAGGTTTAGTTACAGTGTTGTCCTAGTTTTAATGCGGTGTGTGTTCACCCTAAGAGTCTAGTCTATGGTAGATCTTGCCTTTAGGTTATGGTTTAGATCTCTGTAAATACTGCGCAAAAACAAACATTGTGAATTTTCTTTTTTCCTTAAAAAAATAATGAATATCACAAAGAATCATAAAGGCCCACATGACATGAACAGAAAGACTCACCTCATTCCCCTCCAGCTCAAAGGCCTCAAACTGCATGGAGATGCGGTACTGTGTGGGGGCCACCACCTGCCACACACAGTTCTTGTTGGGTGGATACTCTTTGGGCCAGCCAGGGGTACTGATGGTTCCATTCAACTTTGAGAGGAGGCCACCACAAGCAGCTAAATACGAACATACAAGTTATATGCAAGTGCATAAAGTCAACTTTCTATTGATTTTTTCATAATAAAATAAAATTAATGTTCTGTTTCTATGAGTCATCAGGTTAAGTAGATGCTTCAGGCATGCTACTATATTATGATTACATGCTTTGATTGTGTTTATTGTACTTGAAGAGAGGCACAGGTGGTTCCGTGCCATGTTATTTCCTGTTGTTAAGATGGTGTGGATGTTATTTACTATTGAAACATGCTGTCAAACAAAAGAATGGACAAGGAGAAAAACATGCACTCTCACCCTCACAGCTCTTCTTATCCGGAGCAAGCTCGAAGCCCGGGTCACAGGCACACTTAAAGCTGCCCAAAGTGTTGACGCATCTCTGCTCACAGCCTCCATTATCCGGCTTGGCACACTCGTCCTCCTCTGAAACACAGCAAGGCCTATGGTCAACAACAAACACTTAGCCTTCCACTGGGATGAAAGACTAAACAACAGGAAAAACCTTTGAAAAAGTTGGCTGCAAAACCAGCTTTGTTGACAGTCCCATCCGAAACAAACTTCATCCACAAAGTGTGTGAGGTAGAGCGCACATCCTCGGGTTTGTCGTAGCCACAGAATCGGCCGATCAAAGGGCTGGTATCTAAAGGGCCATCTCGAACCTCCAAGTAGTCATAGGCACAGCTGTCATGCCTTTCAATCTATGAAGAGGAGCAGATAAAAAATTATAGTATAGTAGTATAGTATTATAAAACACACAATTTTATACTTGTAAAATGATCTCCTAAGCAGCATTCTAATTTAGTTTCTAATTCCCACAAAGCCATTTGCCCATCCCAACTGGACATGAATGACATGCATATGGATGGATGTGTGCACAGCTTTGTGAGACACAGAATTGAAGAAAGTGCGAGATGAGCATCCCTTGTGCTGATTTCAATCCATTCACCTGAACATATTATATAACACTTTCTCCTGGGTCTGTGATATATGAAATGCTTTAAGGGTGCTTGTAAGTTTTTTTTAGTTTTTGGTTTGTCACCTGCTTGTCTCATGTTATACATTATTGTGTATTTACCTTTGATGTACTCAGTTACAGGTGATTTAATTGCCAATGAAATGCTTGATTGGGTCACCCTCTTTTTATGCTATTTTGTGCAACATTCTGAGTAAAACCCCTCAAAATCTACATAGTGGCCCATCAAAACCAGGTGAAGTGTAATTAAAATTTTTATTTTCTGCTGTACATTTTTCGCTGTTTATACAACTATTTATACCACTCTCTGTAGGGACAAAATGAAGTATACTAAACTTTAAAATGCATCATTATCTGTGACTATCATTATTATTAGCAAAAAAAACCCAACAAATTTGATTTATGTTTTTATACTATAATTCATTATTAGTTCTTCTTTCTAGTTAGTTCTTAGCATGTACAAAGAGAACGGTGTTAGCTCCAGTAAAAATCAGACTTTTGACCCTTCATGTGTTAAGTTCAACTGGCTACCGTCTTTTTTAGCATTCACACTGACATGTTCATAGCCTGACAACAACATAACCGATTTCCAGATGGCTGCTTTGTATCCACACAATCCATGCACCACCTTTATTATGGTCCTAGTGGCTACACAAGCGTGAAATCTGACCCAGACACTGCACAGGGCACATAAGAACATGGGAGGGACTCACCTCAAAAGCCTGAAAGCTGAGGCCAACATGGTATCCTTCCGACACGCTGATTCTCCACACGCACTCTTTGGAGGGTCGGTAGTCATCCGGATAATTGGGAGATTGGATTTGTCCGGAATCTTTCGTGATATCTCCTCCACATATTGCTGAAATCAAAAGTGACAATAAATAATAATAACAAGCATAATGAAAAACGTTTAGATACCATATGTAGCATTACCTTCATAAACTGCAGCAAAGCCTTTCCCCACCCAGTTGCTACTACTGCGGAACTCAATCCACATTCGGCTGTCAGTGGAAATCAAAACGTCAGGAACTTTATTGCCACAAAATCTACCTGCAGAAGACACATAATCACATAATTAACAGTCACCAAAAAGGGAAAATTTGGTTACAGTAAGCTGAGTTGAGAATGCACTTTTTATAGCTGACAAAGGCAGAGGGAGGGTTGAAGTCAGCTTTGTTTGAGGTATACTTTGGTTATGTTCTACAGCCAATCCTTAAAAGCTGGTCTTGCTGAAAGTCATGACTATCAGGGATTTTTTTTTGTCATATCATCCAGTCCTACTTACCAAGGAGTGGAGCTTTCCTCCAATATCCATCATGGACTTCTATGTGGTCATACCAACAGAGACTGCTTTTGTACAGATCCATCGTAGTAAAGTTTAGAACAATCTGGAAAAGCCAAGCAGAGTTTAGTGACATTATCATTACACAGCATCTTATTGTGTACATGAATGAGCTAAGTGTGTCTCACCTTTTCTCCAGGTGTAACCGATATCCTCCACACACAGTGGGTGTAGGAGGGGTATCCATTGGGGTAACCGGGGGATGTGAAGTTCCCTGTAGAATCCTGGAGAGTCTCTCCACAGGCTGAGGGACACACACATATTGAGTTATGCTTCTGTGGCAGGCTTGGTCCTTCTGTATGATCATGTCAGCTTTTTACTTATGGTGAGTATACCATTATAATGTCCAGTCTATTATTGTTATGCTCAATCCATTTGTGCCAAGACAATGTCATTCAAATTACACATGGCATATATACATGGGCTGTTTAATGTTTGTATAATATATGTTATACTATGAACATGTCTTCATAAATGACCAATCAAAGTTCAGAATGAATCCAGTGTCCAAATATTCAAGGACACTGAATCCAACTCAGTGTTACTAGAATTAAAACTGTAAATGTAATATTGTCAAGTTTTTACTCATACATACCATTATTTGCAGGAGATACTTATTTATTTAAATTTTCAAAAAGTGCAAAGACATAGTTTTCATTCACTCTGATTTATGAACCAAACATGACCCTCCTATCCCATCATCAATCCTGGGGCTGTATCCATGTGAGACTATGCCACTCACATGAGAGCATATAAGACATGTAGGCCTTGTATCCATTTCCAGATGTAAAAACACTACAATATGTTTTTATTTGGCATAAAATTATTGCTTTAGGAATGCATTTGGTCTGGATAAGTAGAATATCATGACAATGTACAGTCCCAGACAAGACACAGTCTTGGTTTTGGTCGGTCGCAGTCTGGTGACAGTGGTCAGAGAGTAAACACGTCAGTACCTGGACATCTATACAGCTTTCTTGCCTGTGCAATGTCTCCTTTACTGAGCCTCGTCCTCTGCCCTATCGCAGGACGAACTCCATTCTCATCTCTAGAGGGGAGGATGGTATCCAGGAACATGCCCCTTTATGTGGCAAAAACAATTAAGAGAAACCTCTGTTACTCTAAAAATGTTTTTTAAAAAGTACTTCCATGATAGCCATGTTTTCTAACAACACAATGAAGTCTCGTGAGACACAAGATGACTCATTTCAAGATGATGCTACATATTAAATAGTCAAATAATTGACTAGTAAAAATGCTATGGATGAACATGTTTTATGGTAAAACTCACCGTGAGAAAGTGTTTCTAGCATAGTGCATGATGCTATCAAAATCATATGGCTCCCCAAGAGAGTTGACCTCCCCTGGCTCCATCTTCAGGAAGTTGTACTCCTGGCCTACAAAGATGTTGTGTTCATCAACAGGTTTGTCCACAAACTGATTCTATCTAATACATCACACTCTTAAACCACTGAGCTGTATGGATACCAGTAAAAGTAAATTACTGTATATTAATTTTAGATAACACTGAAAGGATTGATTACATTTATGAATGAACTGTAAAAATACATTATACTAAATGGGTGGACTGTGGATGTGTGGATGTGACTGTAACAGAGCTGCCACCTGGTTGGATGTTGTCCCGGATGATGGTCACATGGTCGTCCCGGTCCGGCCGCGTGTGCTCGTGCCAGAAGCCAATGACGTGGCCCAGTTCATGCACCACAATGCCGAACTTGTCACAGTTCTTCCCAATGGAGATGGCCTGGGGCCCATTGCCACGACGACCCACATAGGAACAACACCTAATGAGAATTGGGGGGAAGTTGAAAGTTGATAGATAACATTTGATACTTAAGTGCAATTTGCCAAAGGAACACAGCCAAAACAATGTTTGAACCAGCATACGCACACAAGCCAAACATTTTCAGGATTTCCTCTGCTGTGCAATGGCCACCAGAGGAAAAATATCAGGAGTTATTAGCAAAAATAAAAGTGCTGTTTTACTGCCAACTGCTGTGAGAACTCACATACTGCTGCACACATTCACATGCACACACACACACACACACACACACACACACACACACACACACACACACACACACACACACACACACACACACACACACACACACACACAGTTTCTTTTTGTAGTTAACAGAGACATCCGTGCCAGGGCAACAAATCTGATTAAAGATATCCAGTGAGCTGATTGTACGACTAGAGTAGAACTCTTTTGTGCAGCACACTGTGCACAGTTTGTATCCCAACTACTACTACAAAAAAACACAACTTTGCTTGACACATATCACATAATTCTACAATATATGGGTAACACAGAATGTGTGTAACATTTCCAATACATTTTTGTATTGTACTGTATACAACCCCTTTGGCTTATTTGGTTTGACTACCAGTCTAAAACATGTGCAGCATGATCACTGTAAAAATACACTATGACCCTGCAGTCCATAGAACAATGCACTAATGCTGCATGTGAGTCAAACACACCAACATACAAACAGTTGGACAAAGTTGTGATTGGTGGGACAGGGAAACAGGAGCAGGACAGGAAGGAAAGTAGAGCCATTGTTGAGTGACCGTATCGTCTCTCACTGACAAGGTCACTCTTGCACTCTAGGCACACACACACCACAAACACACACACAGCACAGAGTACACTGGACATATGATGTGTAGGACTCACCCACAGGGCCTGTATGTGAACACGATGTAGCTCTCCTCATCGGTCTTCTCTATGAAAGTCACACAGGTCTGCTTCTCCCAATGTCTCATGGCCTGCTTGAACATGGCTCTCTGGCTACCTGGACACACACACACACACTTGCATTACAAACACTGACTCTGGGATGCACAGTCTGTCATAGGTGCAGAGGAGTTGCTTACCGGTGAAGTTTCCTCCTATGACGTATGGGATGACTCCTCCAGGCCATATCCTCTCTGCTCTGGAGGTGGCTGCTCTAGGAAAACGACTCTTCAGTACAGTGCCCATCCTCACAGGTTTCACACTGGGACTCTTTGTACTGGGGTATGCTTTACTGCTGTTGTGTTTTACTGGGTCATCTGGGAATGGTAACAAAAACAATACAAAAACAAAATAAATGTATTGACATAAACTCTGAACCAAGTCAAAACATCTGCAATTTAAAAGTTAATGATGCACTGTATAACTTTTCTAGTGGGGGGGCACCATCTGCTTGTCTCAATGTTATTGTCCTGGAATGTTCCACAGTAGGGCATTTAATGTCTGTCTTGCATTTATTACAAATAAAGGTGTTTTTAATGCTCACAAAATACATTGAAAAACATACATTCTAACT
This sequence comes from Periophthalmus modestus, assembly GCA_019594935.1. Classification (NCBI taxonomy): domain Eukaryota; kingdom Metazoa; phylum Chordata; class Actinopteri; order Gobiiformes; family Gobiidae; genus Periophthalmus; species Periophthalmus modestus. Next base: position 13,147,348 of record JAIEZT010001373.1, on the reverse strand, counting down.
GTTAGCACAGTTTCCTCACCATAGCTCTGACCTACTAGCCACCTGCTTGTCTACATAGAGGTAGATGTTTAATGTTATTCAGTGGAACACTCCAGGCAAAGCAATAACATCAGGTGGTAGACCCTTCACAGTTACATAGTGCAAATTTTACAACAGAATTCAGACCCACCTTCCATCTCAATTTGGAATAATTTTAGACTGTTGTTATTCCATGTGAACTCAACTCATATTTGTATCCTTAACACTTACCAAAGCCAAGTTTCCTTAATTTCTCCAGCAGCAGATATAACGCTCCTTTTTTCTTGGAGATTTCGTGTTCCTGTTCCCCTTGGCCACCTGACGAGAAAGGAGAGCCATGAATCAGAGCCAAAACTAAACACAATAAATGTTGATATCCTCAGAAGGCTTCTCTTAACTTCCATTAAAACAATACTGCCATTTAAAAAGATTGCTGTTGGGTAATTAATATGTAAAGGAGAAAACAACTGAAAGTGATGGGTGGAAAGTAACCGCCAAGTTAATTTTATTTTCTGATAACTGTGTTTGAGTTCATTTTTAAGTGTGTACTTGTACTTACACATACCTACACTTACGTTATGTACTTACATACGTAATTGTGTGTAATTGTAGCTAAGCAGAACTGTGCTGTAGTCCCAATAACCAAAATGTGCAATTTATACTTTTACTTAGAGCTGCAGGACCCCAACTATTCTCTTCATAATTAGCGACTTAATTCTTCCAAAGGGTTTGTAAGAGCTAAGACGTTAATAGATTAATCGCTTTTTCCTTATTTCATAGTTCAGGTCAGGTATCCCATTTTTTTTCCCATTTATTTGAATCAGACTTCTCTTATCCCAGTTCAGATATATTGTATTACCAGCTCTTGAAATCAAAATAAGAAAGCTGCATTCTGCCTGAATCTAATTAGAAAGCATTTTATTGTCCAATAATCAGGAAGTGTGCATTAGCATGCAGGTTCTTGATAAACACAACTCTCAGTGACCAGTGTAAAACTCTGCACTGGTCCCTTAGTGTTGTGAAAAAAGACTAATAGAGGTAAATAGTTTGGATACTCAGAATGCATAAGGCAAGTGAGGGATAACTAACTGCAAGCTGTTTAAAATAAACTAGCTCGGAGTTTCATGTTTTTAACACAGTAATAATCAGGTACAATGCCTTAGACATTTTGACTTGTACATTTAATGTACTCTTTTCATAACTGAGATGCCACTCACCCGTTGTGTGTCCTGTGTGTGTGTGTTTGTGATGGGTAAGATCAACTGTTCGGTCCACGTGGAACATCTGAAGGTCCTCCTCATCCAAAGCGATATCCCCCCAGAAGACAGCTGCAAGCACAAAACACAATATAATTAAAATAATAATGAAAAGAGCAATATCAGGGCTTAGTTATGGAAGAAAGTATAATCATCATAATTCACATTAAACTTAAAACACACTGATGATGATGATGATGATGATGATGATCAAGTGAAATACAGTGGCCACAAATCTCAGGATTAAAATCATTGCATAATAAGAGAACGGGATCAGTTAAAAAGAAGGTTCTTATAGTATACTTCATAAGGCTTTTGACATTGGTTCTCCTTGGTTTGTATAAGCCTGTACTTACATAGAGGTTGGATAATATTGCCACTGCCACTTTTGTTTTTGTTTTTGGGGACATATGCAACATTTCAATTTTGAGTATTGTTGTGTTGTATAATAAAAAACAATAAAAAAAAATACTTTAAATAAAACAAACTTGCATTGTTCAGTGGTCTTTCAGTATAAATTTCTGCATTTTGTGATGATTTTATGAAATACTTGAACCTCAGCCCAGACATTAATAGGCAAGGTTTTGCACAATTTCATTGGATTGCCACAATGTAGTCTAAAATGGGGAGACATTGGTCACTCGATGCTCACAGAGAAAGACTATCTACAATCTGTAACTGCAGGCACAGGCGGTTGCTTCATAAATACTCATAATCATTGTGTTTGTGTGAGTGATGTGACTCTAGTTTAGACGAATTCATTTCCACTCTCCAACAATAGTGAGGAGGATAACATCTCACAGATTAATGGAGCCAAGTTATGGCCCTCACAGGGATTAAAGACTAATACTTTCACAATGGCATTGGCCCAGCCTGTCATTAAGCTAATCAGAACAGCCACCAGAGAAAACAGACGGTGGTGGAGGCATTGTCTTTAAATCTGTACTATTGTTCAGGATCTGGAGAAATCTACACATTTTGGTTTACAAATTAAGATGGCAAAAAGTACTACAAGCATACTACACAAATACTTGCCAAAACAAACATGGGGACACCAACATACTATTTTAGCAAAAATATGGACTATTTTGTTTCTAAAAAAATGTGCAGAAGGTAAGTGTTTTGTGCATTTGTGAACAGGGAAGATGTTTGTGCTTTTCTCTCAACTGGAAAAGTTAGATTTTTCTGCTGTTGTGACGCTTCAACCAATCAAATACAAATATTTCTTATGATGTTCTGCTTTTTCCCAAGCACTATGAATAATTCATAATGTTGGTTTCCATGACCATACCAACCAGCTGTTTATCACACACACACAAAAAAAAATAATAATAAAATAAAATAAATTAAACTTAAGGGTATGATAAGCTTCCAGACAGCACAAATAATGTTTAAGGCAAAAAAGAAAGAACTACCAAAAATATTCTGAAATATTTTATTAAAAGGTAAAGTACTTATAATTTAAGGGGACTGTATCTCTTAAAATGCCTAAAGTGCGCACAAAATGGAAACATTTTGGTATTTCAGTTTGTGGTTTCAGAATATGGAACCATTTGAGCGAGGACCTCAAAAAATGCCCAAATATGAAAATGTATAAACAAAGGATTTGTAAAAGAGGGTTTGGGGTAAATAAGCATTTCTTTCTCCCCGCTCTTTTTCAGAATTTTTGATTTGAAGGCTATATTCTTGACTGGAAATTGCCTTCATGTAGCTGTTGATTATTGTTTAAAAATAATGTAATTTATCATTTATCAAATATGTGAATAAACATAATATTAGTCCTGAGCCGAGGACAACATGCCAGAGAGGTACTAATTAAAACCACGTCTGGAAAATCGTAAAAAGTAAGTAGTAAACAAGAAATGACATGCCAGTGACCAGTATCAAAACTTAGAAATCAATGAGCTCTAATTTTGAGCAAAGACCCCGAGAAAAAAATTATAAAAGATGACTCAGTAGCACCACCTCAAACTGTGATTTTCATGGGGCCAATGGGAGTCCCACCCAGAAAAAAAAAATCTATCGCAAAAATCTGAAACCTGGCACAAGAAATATAAGAACATATCAGGACATATGAAAAATTATATGATGGCCCCGCCCTAAACCATACAGGAAGTCAGCACAATTTTCGTTACTTTAAATTTGGCCGTGGATTTTCATAGGTATGTCTCCTGAGACAGTAGCGTGATCTGGGCTTGAACCCTTCTGGATGAACCATCCCAAATCCAAATAATAAGGTGTCGTATTATAAGGGAATACGCACACTAGGCTTTTTGAACCGTGCAGTCCTCAAGCATGTTTCCAGAGCATTCTATGGCCCACACTCACACCTGCACAAACTGGGCCAGGTCCTGGAGATGTCGTTACCCAGTCTTGTTTTTTTACATGTCTTGTCATGATACACTCCCCTGTGAGGGTTGGATTTTGTTTCTGTCCACAGTTCTTATTCAAGGCAAGCATAGATCCACGTGATTTGGAGTGAAATTTATTCACCATTTTCCAGTTATGAGTAACATCAGTGCAACATCAGTGGATCTTCCGCTTCTCTGTTTCATGCACAACACCTACCTCCTGGCAGAGTGTGTCAATCTGTCTCAGGTCAACTCAATGCAGTGGGCTGTTTGTTGCCTCTGCACAAACTGAAGATCCACTGTTCCATTGAAGCAAAAAAAAAAACCCCCAAAAAACAAAAAACCCCAGATCATGATAACGCCCCCTCCACTGTGTCGTGTAGAAAACATCTCAGGTGGGATCCCCTTGTCATGCCAGTAACGTTGGAAGCCATCAGGACCGTCAAGGTTAAATTTGTTGCTGATCAGAGAATAGAACTTTCTTCCACCTTTCAGTGCCCCATGTTTGGTGGTCTCATGCAAACTCCAAACGGGCAATTTTGTGCCATTGAAGGAGACGAGGTCTTTGAAGCCAATTTTGGTCTTAAAAATTGCAATGGCAATGGCTTGCTGCGAGAGGTCTTGCTGATGCAGCTCCACGTTCAAAGGGAGAAAGCTTTTCTGACTTTGCCATCAGGAGGTCATGACAGTGTGATACCTGACAGAAAATGACACTGAATCCACATTTTTGCAAAGATTTGGGCTTTTAAAGACTTTGGTCTTGAACTTTTGATCAGCTGATAAACAGCCAATTTCAGTTTAATAGTTGTTTGCAATAAATTGCTTACTCCATTTTTTTTTTTTTTTTGTCTCACTCTCATTTCTTCTTTTTGCATTTTGAAGCACTACTTAGAACCATCTTAAGATTCAAGAGTGCAAAATATGAATTCTTGCAACTTTTCCAACTTATTTCAAAATTTTGATCAGGAGTGTATAGTACTGTCTCTGCAACCACAAACGTTTTCACAGCCCTTGATAACAAACAAGATGGTGTAGCACTGTTTATTGAGTCAACTACAGCTTTTGATTCAGTAGATTATAAAATCCTCTTAATTCCATATTGGATTTGACAATGCAATGACAATGCACTGTAATTGGTTCCAAAATTATCTTTCAAACAGAACAAAGGTAGTAGCCGATGGGTTTAAATAAAATGTTTAAACTTTAAGCAACGGAGCGCCCCAAGGCTCTATTTTGGGACTATTACTTTTTACTACATTTATGAATTCCATTGGCTGCAATCATCATAACAGGTGATGAATTTAAAACACATCACTATACACACGGGACTACTTGATAGAGTGCCTGAATATCTCACTTGTTTGTTGAACTTTGATACGGGAGCTTTTAATACAAGATCTCATGATTGTCTATGACTAAAACCTGGCCACACTAAAACTCAAATGGGAAAAAAAGCTTTAGGTCATTTTGTCCCCCAGAAATGGAAAGCATTTCAAGGATATGCAAAACTGGATACATTGTTGCCACTAATACAATTTAATAATCTCTTGATAATCATTTATAATCATGTTTTAAATGGACCTATGCAGTTTTTTCTTTAGCTTGTATTGTAATGTATTTTAACAGGATGCTCATGAACAAGAGAGTATAAATAAAGTATAAATAAAGTTAAATGAAATGCAATGACAGGGCTCGTGCACTAAAGTCGTGCATGTGCGTGTACACAACCAACCGGGTAGTGCTTTTGCCTAAATAAATTGCATCAAACAACATGTGTTTCTTCAACCTTAAGTTGTGAAATAAATGCAGAAATCTAGTTCAATAATGCAGACGTCTTTACAGCAAGTCCAGAAGCACAGATGAAAAGGGAAAAGAAATTGAACAAGAGAGCATAGTTGTGTGGCCATTGATTGCCAGGAGCCTGTGAATCCATAGCACCATTAATAGGCCAAAGTCAAGCCCGTGTGAGAGAACAGAGAATGGAGTTCGGGAGAGGAAGCTATTGATCCCCAAACCCCAGGATGTCCCAGGAGGAGTACAGCCTGCTGACCAGAGCCGTACTGTTCACCTTCACAGGCCACTGCACCAGCACACATTCAAATGCAGACAGTACAAAATTACAGGCCATAAAGCATGTAGACCTGGTTATGTCCACACTCAACACAGTAGACCTGCCACAAAAATAACTATAATCCACTTTTGGGTCAATATAGGAAAGCTTGAACAATATTTCTGGGGGCTCAATATTTGTTTTTGTAGTACCAAAACTACCGTATTTTCTGGACTATAAATTGCACCAGCCAAAAAATGCACAATAATGAAGAAAAAAACATATATAAGTTGCCCTGGACTATAAGTCGCATTTTTTGGGGAAATTTATTTTACAAAAAACGAGACCAAGAACATACATTTTATTTTTAAAGGCAGGTTATAATAAGAACAATAAAATGGAGAACAACAGGCTGAATAGCACTATGCTAACACACGCTAATATGTGTAATGTTTATTCAGACAGTGAACTGAATACGTGTCTAGCATAAAAAACAAGCTAACAAGTTTACTCTCGATCTCACTCCAGATCACTAAATCCATTGAATTCTTCATCCTCGGTGTCACTCCTGAATAGGGATGATGAATAGGGGACAATATACGATAATATTGCTGATCGTGATCAAAAAGGTCCGCAATTAATTGTTTGTGTTTCACTGCAAAAAAAAAACCCAAACAATAAAGGTGATCACTCAGACACCTGCAAAATGTATGGTAATTAATGTTTTAGTGACCTTTTTAAAAACTGTAAACCTTGGTTTAACAATTATTGTGATAATATCATTAATCATGATTATTTTGGTCAAAATAATCATATGTCTAAATTTTAATATTGTCCCATCCCTACTTCTGAACAACTCTGCCAACTCCAGAGGTAGAAGCGCCACTTCCTCTTCTGTGTGGCTGTTATCAGACTCAGAGCACGATTTTCTTTTAGGGGCATTTTTGTTCAGTCTTTCTCAAATGTCTTTTAAATTACTGTAATGTTGAAATTTAAAATTTTCAGTGGTACAGGAGAAGTAGATACTGATACACAAGCCTAGAGTGCCCTCGCGCGGATGTCAGTGTGACAATAACGAAGATGTGAAATCATAAATTTGAATCATTTCACATATAAGTCGCATTGGAGTATAAGTCACATCCACGACCAAACTATGAAAAAAAGTGCAACTTATAGTCAGGAAAATATGATAGTACCAAATAGTAAGATTTGAGCTATAGAAAGTAGAACAAAACTTTGACTGATTGTAGATACTAACAAAGTACTTAAGTGTTTCTTTCTGTCATTTATTTTTACCAGCTATTTTTTTTTTCTTAATGATATTACATTTAGAAATGGTAGTGGTAACTGACTGAGTAGTTTCAGTACTATCATTTATCATGATATTTTTATGTATATATTGCACTTCAAATTTTGTTATTTTGTTATGAAAGGCATAAACATGGATCAGCTCCATAAACAGCTGATAGTTGTGGCTACTAGTGCTGGTTTTATGTTTAAAGGTGCACTATGTAACTTTTATCTTATAGTGTCCGCCACCTGCTATCCCCATGGGGATCTTACAGTGAAGAGTTTTTGATTATTGCATTCCTTTATCAGTTCATATTTTAGTCTTCTCTTAAATGTTAATACTCCCGGAGTTAATAATAACAATAATTATTTATTTATGATCCACTCGTCATTCAACGGAATCTCAGAGTGCTACAATAAAACAAAAAAGTTGTTTTATTGATAGAGAGTTGTTTACAATGTGCACTCTGAACCAGACCCGGGTGCACACCAGACTGACTCAGGGTGCATTCAGTGAGTTTCAAAGGGGCGCAAACATATTAGGCTTCCATTAAGTGGCATTCTACAACAAAGTGCAAAACAAACGTTTTGTAGTCCTGTTTTCACATTTCTGCAGCACACATGCATCTCATTATATCCATGCGCTTGAAGTTGTATTGTGAATGTGACTGTAATATTAAAAAGAGCTTATCTCTACCCTATAAGGATTTGCTCTAAAGTAATCATAGTACAAGCGGCTTGATCCATTTGAACACTCACTAGTAAAAAAAAAAAAAAAAACCTGGTGCATTGGTGCATAGACACACAAATCTTTTTATGCCAGCAGATTATGGAAGAAACACACTGCACAATTTTTAAAAGTGCCACATGGTTCACTGCTTACTGATACAAAATTACAGTCCTGTGCACTTGCAGAGGCAGAATAATTATTATGGTATGGGGTCTTAAAACCTGCATAAAAACTGCTAACCCTGTGCTTTAGATCTTTGATAACATATTTCACATTTCAGCCTTTCTCAGATATTAACGCTCCTGGATGTATTTAAAATGTACACTGTGAACTGATTTGAAAATAAACTGCAAATTCAATGACGTATGTGTACAAAAATATCAGTGCCCATATAAACATATTGGAGAAGTATATTTTAGATAAATACATTTTTTTATTTTTTTTTTTTACAAATATCAAGAGTTAATTTGTGAAGTATACCACAGCTTCAATTTGTCAACCCTAGATTTGATTAGACAAAGTGCAACATTTATATATAAGGTCTCTTCTTCAGTTAAAGACACAATGTGCCACACAAGGTGAAATGAATAATTGAGCAGCAGAGTGTGGCAGGTGGGCACAAGGTCCGCACTGCTGACTCATGGCTTCTCCCGCTCCGGAATAATGACGCTCCAAAACAAACAGTCTACTTAGAGCGAGCCTGGAGTTTGTGCTGAGGAGGGAAAGCTTCGAAAGCACCCTGGCAGCAGCACTCTACTCGGGAAAATCCTGTTTAATATATATACGAGAAGAACCGCCAGTCTTACAATACAACTCATCTACGGTGTCAAACACTCACACACACTGCTCTAGTTTGCTTCCAACTTAAGTATGGGGGAAGGGCCGCTCAGCTCAGTGGCATGACATTCACTTAAATACTACTTTTTACATCTTATTCCCCCGAGTTTTACATTTGTTCTTGAACACTGAACATACTTACTGCCTGAAGATGCACTATGTAACCATGATCCACCACCTGCTTGTCTCCATGGAGACATTATTGCGTATGCACACCTGTCAACAGTAGCTGCTTCAAAGAACTTGCATGAAATGCACATGACATTAACATGATTTTTGGCAATAGTAGTGAGTGAGTGAGTGAGTGAGTGAGTGAGTGAGTGAGTGAAGAGGCAGCAGGACAGGGTCACTCCTGAGGATTGACCCGCTGGGCTGCGGACACACAGATTGTTTAGCTTTCACTTTGTGTGTGAGATGTGATGTGAACTGTGATTTTGGAGGAAGCATGAATGACTCTGAGTGAGTGGAGAGAGGGTGTGTGTGTGTCATCTCCAGCTGAGCAGCAGGATGCAGACAACCAGGAAGAGATAAGCCCTGGTGAATGAGAGAGCTCTGCAGGAGTGTGTAGTCACTGTGTAGTAACTGTGTGGCCATGTGAGCGTGTGTGTCCGCATAGGGAAATCATTTCACAAAAGCCTGGAAGTGTGTGTTCTCCTGTCTACCAGCGCGGGACTAGGGGGAGATAAGCAGACAGCCAAATATTCCCCTTAAGTTTTCCCAGCAAAAACAGGAGACGGAATACCAACCACTCAGAGCCATGCCACCGGGTCAGGCCTGGAATGAGCTTCACTTCCACTTCTTATAGAGAAGACAAGCCTCTCTTACATGGTGATATTACATTAAATCCACATATAGACGAAACTGTTATCACTAAATAAAATGCATACTATGCAATTTTCTGAATGCATACTTGTGTATGTTTAGGATACTATAATAGTCTCTGTTTACTGTATGCATCTCCTCCTCAGTCACATTAACAATCTCAACACACACATATCTGCTACCCCATCCGATATCCACACCAACAATTGCAAATATTAGTATGTTTTTTGCTTTTCAAAATGCTACTGTAGACCAGTTTCATAGGATTCTGAATACATACTTCTAATACAAGATGTGAGTCTGGTCACTGGTTGTGTCTCCCAGAGTTCAAATGTGCATGATTGACAGATAGATTAACAAATCAGGGAGATACATGGTCCATTCAAATCAACAAAAATATGTATGCTTATGAGGGAAAAAAATTGAAAAAAATGGCACAGAACTGAAATATATTACAGATTTCTGCAGAATCATTGAGCAAAGCACTAAATTCTATTAATCTGCGGTGAGAAAAGTTTAATTTTATTGTAAATGATAGGTGACCAATGAGCTCCTTCCTTTCAAATGCATTGCTCAAATTTAAAAAATCTGATTGCACAGCCGTGTTTCAGCCTGGCTAGAGGTGCGACTGAGGGCATGGGGACCACACTGATGTCTCTCGGTATGAAAAATACAGACAGATATCATTTTGGACTTGCCAGGCAAGTAAACCTGTACTCACTCCGCACACTTGGTGGTGGTAAGCTACTTCTGCAGCCACAGCTGCCCTGTAGTAGACTGATGATACACAAGGTCTTCCACCTCTCAGACAAACAACAAATTAAAAGTTAAGCTGACAGCGTGCACTGGTCAGAGCTCTAACAACTTTGTTTTTATCACTGAGTGCACATCAAAGTCACTAAACCAGAACCATACTTAATAAGGAACACCGAGCAAACCTTACTTTAAATAGGAAAAATGTCTACATTGAATAAGTAAGCCGTCACCCTGGTTTGTGGTAATGCAGTTTTAAAAAATAATCCTTATGTACACTCATCTTTTAAGGAAATAAAAATATGTACTGTTGACTGAATGTGTGTGTTTGTGACAGATCAAACATAACACACATAAGGGCCCAGTGAAGTCAGAAGCCACAGTGACAGGAGGGCAGTGTATCCAGGCTGTGCCAGGTTTGTGTATATGCTATGTGAGGAATGTATATCCATCAGCTCTGCCAGCACACCTCGCAATTTTAAGGTAACACTACTTCACATAATGTGTCACCACCACAACATACAAAAGCATTTAACATGTTTAACACACTATTGAACACAATGTAATGGGGGATATCTCACCGATATCTCACCCAATGTTGTTAAAAGAATAAATTAAAATAATTGCCATCACAAAAAAATTACAAAATATGTAACTGCAAACAATGCTCAGGCCATAGCCAAAGACTTAATTGCTTATATATTAACTAGAAATAAATCAATAAAATAAATGTTGTGATTACATTAATGGTTTTATACACGTTTTCACTGTGTCTCTCTGCTCCAATGTGGTATACATTATGACATTATAGGATAATAGCCTCTCGCATGGACATTTAAAGTTGTCAGAGCTGAACTTTGACGACTATCAGGTAAATGTTCCTCTTCCTCGCGTGTGCATGCGCGTGCATCATGACTGAATGTAGAGAGGCTCAGGTTTTGAACTATGTGAATTATGGCATTCAAGGTCCGATAGGGCATGTCTTGAGGAGTGCACTTTGGGTATGTTTTGTTGGCTTGCAGTCATCTTCTTTGATGGTTGATTTAACATCATCCGAGACCATGCGCAACACACAAAACCGCAGGTTCCAGCCATCAAACCATAGTTTGTGCACTTATGAATGCGCGTGTCTGTGTCATCATATTTACGGGATTCAGCGACCGCGGACTGCACGTGGCATCCATCGCAGGATCATGGCAAGTCGCAGACTTAACGAACTGATCGGTAGGAATGGACATCTGGACATTTTTCATTCAGAGACACGTGCAGCCTACATCAGACTGTCATATACAGTTAAGTACAACATCACAAAAAATACTCACCAGCTTTGCATGGGTCTTTATAGTCAATGGCATCAGTTTTGTCTTCTTCATAAAAGTCATAGTCTGTTTCACCGTAGTCAAAACTGTGAGTAACAGATATTTTGCCCCAGAAAGTCAAGCCGGCAAAAAGCGTTATCCAGCGCATCTTTGCCTGTGCCAAAGGCACGCGGTCCATTTGGGGACAAATGAAGAAAGGCTTGCAAGTCTCCTGCGCTGTTAGGAGACGGTCACCCCGCACTCCGGTGAAAGCATCAATGGCAGCCGCTTAGCAGGTCATTGAGGAGCTGGGTTTGGGCAGTCCGCGCTGTCATCCATGTTCCAGGTTAACAATCAGGTGTCTCTCCGACACTGTCAGAGCTTCACTGGGTCTTCTCAGAAACTGCGCTGCCTCCCGATGGCGCTTCCCAGGTGCGCCTGCGGAGGAACAAACGACAGAGTGAGCCCGACAGCAGCGCGCCACTGCGCAAAGACGCACAAATAAAGTGCAAGTCAACAGTAACTAAGGTAGGCTATCCCACAGCGTGTGATTCTCGCCAGAGCAGTGTCCCCCCGCGCCCCCCTCTCCCTCTCTCTCTCTTTCTCTGTCTGTCCCTTCTGAGCGAGCACCGCCTCCCAGCGCTGCCTCACAGCCCACCTCCTACCTGCTCACTCTGCTGCTGAACCATCAAAACTTCTAGCTCCGCGCGCTTCGCAGTGAGACTATTGCTGTGAATGGTGATGCCAAAGTTTATTGTCTCCTTTCTCAGGTCTGTGTTGACAGAGACCGATACTCACATTTACATAACACTAGACGCTCAGCCCTGAAGCACCACAGAGCCTACTGTAAAACCGGTAGCGGTAAAAGTAACACTCAGGCTACAAACGCGCCGTGCTCTCTACTCCTAAATGAGCGGCTTTATGGAAAAGGATGTGTTTTGTAGGTGACAACACTTCTATAAATATTTCATCTATAGGCCTACGTAGCCTATAAATATCTAAACAGGTTGCTCTATTCACATAGGCATACTCAAATTTGACTCTGTGGGCAAGTGCTCTAACAGCTATCAAACATGTTCAGGAAATAAATAAAGGTTTATTTATCTCATATGCAGGCATTGATGGGCTTAAAGGTATGCTATGTCAATAGCAAATAGGTTACTTTGCCAGTAGGTCGATAAACAGATAAACTTAGTACAGTTAGCCATGTCTTGTGTCTCCCAACGTAGCCTTAAGTGAAGCAGCGCTTGTTCTTAAGGGGCCACGAGTGACTGCATTTAACAGTAAATATAGTCCATAGAAATAATCTCTTGAATGCAAACAAGCGTAAGAACGCGTAATCTTTATAGAGAGGAAAAACACAGCTGACAGACAACCAGTTGCAGTTAAATCCGACTCACTGAGCCTATGGCTTACCTGCTGAGTTTACCTGCCTGGGGCGCGTCCCGCTGGTTTGGCGTCAGTGGGCCGCTCATGCTTCAGCTGCACGGGCCCTCTTAGTGTTCACTAGGGGCCTTTAGTGTCACTCAGTTACAGCTGTTCCGAACGTGCCCGTTTCCCCTCCCTGTTTATTAGCGGGAGATTACGGGAGCGCTGTTTCTGCGGCTCTAGGCTAATCCTGCCTCGAGGAGAGGTAGTGGTGCTCTGACGTCACTATCAATCCAGCCGCAAGCTGCCGCATCACTCACAAATCCCTCCAAGACGACACAGTAGACTTGTATGTCTCCACTCTCCCCAAAATAACTAATCCTAACTTCAGAATTAGTCAGGCTCTATTGCATGTGTAGGTTTGGCTCAGTTCCTATTTTAAGCAATGGCTAATTAACAACACAAGGAAAAACCTGAGTAGCATTCAGGCTTTGAGTCACTGTCCCTGTATCTGCGAGGAAGCCAGCCAGTCAATTCAGCAAAATGCTTGCTTTTTAAATAGGGTCCAGCCATTGAGATTAATGCTGTGTGCAGGTATTCCTGTCCCTATTTTAAGCATTTATCGACCAGCTCTTTTGTGAAACTCTCAAAGTACTGTGCAAGCATTGCAGCCATGATCAAAGAGCCTTACTCTGCAGTCCCTGGACACCTGCAGCCTTTTGTGGTCGGTCATGGACTTTTCTCTCAATTTCCAACCAAAAGTTTAGTCATTTAAGTAATGTATACTTGTTTAAGTATGGGGGTCTAGTTTCTGAAAGTTTAAACCAAATATCGCATCATATGTAATTCTAGTACGCTACATATAAAAGTTGTATCAAGCACTTGCATAATTAATTACATAATGTAAATGTAAATTTACTTTTAAGAACACTACACATTAGACCTGAAGAAAGCTATACAGCTTTGCACTTATAATTGAAACTTCATCAGACCAAAGAGATTGATGTGTGTTACCTCCATTATTCCTGGAGACAGGAGCATTCTCCTAGGACTCAGGCCACTCCTGCAGCATTCATAAAACTGTGTGTAGTTGTGTCTTATGTAAACACAAGAAGCAGAGGAAGACGAGGTACAGGGAGGAAATCCTCTGTTTAAATGCCAGGCAGTGCATGCCATTTCTCTGCTGCTCTTATTTCCTTCTTTCTGCACTGGCCAGGCTCCAGTGTGCCACCTTCCCGTGCCACCCTCCCTCCTCTGGGGGGCAGTGGCAGGGTCGTGCACATGGGCGTGTGGTGTCAGAGGGCAGGTGCCAGTCTGCAGCTCACAGCCTCCATAAGATCCTGTGTTTAACACATCACATCACCCACACGCACTTTTTTTTTTGCCTTAAAGATGACTGCAGAAACAAACAACTGGAAAAGTCAACAAAACATACATTTACGACTGCACAACTTTATACATTAAAAACAATTTTAATGTTAAATATTTGTGTTTTTTTTTTTTAAGTTTGTTGCCTTAACTTCTTTAGCACAGTATATAATGGTCCAACTTCCAAAAGAGTGAACAAAGTGTTCCTTTCATTTGTGTGCAAGTGTGTAGTTAAGAATAAAGGATGTTATCAGCCTAGACTGTCAAATCCTAAAGTTGTCTTGGAGCCTGAAACTCAAAGTTTACTCATACAGCACATCATTGAGAAAAGGTACCAATATCAGTGTATAACACTGTATATGTCTTTCAGAATCAGAGTGGAGAAACATGTGATGGTTTCTCCTGAGTGGGAAATTGGAAGCATTTTTGCACCAATGTCGGTGCAGCAAAAGTGAATGTACCTGCAAGTGAATTAACATACAATGAAAGCATACAGAGTTAGATGATACTAAATCTATCGGAGTCCCTCTCAGATAGAAAGGATGTCCATGTGCTCTGTGCACTGCAGCTGGGATTATATGATGCTTTTATGAATGTCACCTGTTTGCTGACACAGCATTTCTTCAAGAGCTTCTCATTTGAGGATTGGGAACTCTTACCATAGAAGCACATCCTGAAGCACACTGTAGAAAACCCCTGTTCACATTCATGTAAGTCTGATAAATCAAATCCTCTTGAACATTCACTATCTGCCTCATCTGCAGACAGTTATACTTCAGCACAAAAAAAGAAAATGTATATACTGCTAACTGACTGATATATTGCAATTAGTGTATTAAACATTTTCAGGGGAGTCTTGATCCTATTTTACATGTGGTAGGGGAAAGTAAAGCACCCAGAGGAAAATTTCACAGGCATAAACACTCCATACAGAATGGCCTGAATTAAATCCTGGACCTTCTTGCAGTGAGGCTGAAATGCTAACCACTCTGCCATTATGCTCTTCATATCAGCAATGATCCTATATAAGAGTGCTTCCCCAAAATATTGAGTGGCATCACATGTTAATAGTAATATTAATGCATTGTTATTCATTCACTCCACAGCATCAGGTAATAAGCCTCTTCTGTAGCCAGCCACAGCTGCCCTGGGGTTGACTGACACAGATGTGGCATCTAATCTCTGACTACCACCTATCGCTCCCATACTTGGGCAAGCTGAGTGAAGTGGTTTGCTCAAGGATGCAACAATAGTATGCACTGAGCAAAACTGTGATTCAAGTCAAGACAATCCAAATTTAATCAAACATAGTATTT
This sequence comes from Periophthalmus modestus, assembly GCA_019594935.1. NCBI lineage: Eukaryota > Metazoa > Chordata > Actinopteri > Gobiiformes > Gobiidae > Periophthalmus > Periophthalmus modestus. The sequence continues at coordinate 13,131,891 of JAIEZT010001373.1, read as the reverse complement.
GGTGTCACTACTATTTTGAGGTGAGAAAAGTTCAAGGACTGCTGTAACTAACTTCACAAATGTTTCACTATTCATCCTTCTAACCACCCTGGATATAACATCAGCACACCAGTGTCATCTGCAGGAATAACTGTGTAATGACAGCACTAAAGTATACTGGTAATGGATGTTGTATGTTTGAGATGTTTAATTAGACAGTAAGAATAACTGAAAATGTTGACAATATCCTAAATAAACCAAAACAATTCAGTCCCCTTTGTCCCGATCTGTCCTCAAGCCTGAGCCCTAAAATCCATAGTATTGATGAGGACATCCTAATAGCAGATGCTAATAGTGCCAGTATGACTAATAGACCAAAGGAGCCATTGATTTGCAGTGTTTGCAACTAATAACAAAACAGCTGAATCAAGCCCATTGTTGGTCTAAAAGTGCCGTGCTCGCCCAGAATGTGTCTGTGTGAGCACTCTAGGGAATCAAGATGAATATTCAAATACATTTAAGCCTATACTTACCACGACTTCCCCTCTGCAGAGACTACTGGAGATGTGCTGCACTGGTTGTCTTGGGGTCGTTTCTGACCCCAAAAGCAACTATGTCACAGCATAACTCTGTAATTTTCTCATCAAATGGGCTGAAAATTGGGCCAGTTGTTCATTTTTTATGACTTTTATATTTTTTTTATATATTTTTTTTTCATTTTTTATGACTATATATATATATATATATATATATATATATATATATATATATATATATATATATATATATATATATATATATATATATATATATATATATATATATATATATATATATATATATACATATACACACACACACACACACACACACACACACACACACACACACACACACACACACACACACACACATATATATAGTGTGTTTTTATCTATATATATATGTATATACACACACCACATATGTGTGTATAGATATATATAAATATGTGTGTTTGTGTGTGTGTGTACATATATATATATATATATATATATATATATATATATATATATATATATATATATATATATATATATATATATATATATAAAATCATCTCATATATAGTTTTTTTATATAAAGACCAAAAGGAGATTTTTTATATATATATATATATATATATAAATAAAACATCTCATATTTTTTTCACACGCGCGCTAAATTTAGACAACTCTCACCTTCTAAGTTACCAAAATATTCATGTACTTATTTATTTCAGTACAGTAATGTCATTTCACTATTATAGGGTCTTATAATTTGATATATATTATGTGATATCTGGTATCAATAAATCAGTCTGAAGTCAGGCTAAACACAGAGCCCAAAACTATAAAAATATGTTATTTTATGGGTGAGTCATATGAGACAATGTGAAGTTAAAGGAACTTCAACGTAACTTTTTGCTCTCAGCCAAAAACAAACAAAAAAAAACTTTTTTTTTTTTTTTTAACAAAATTTTGACAAATCACACTTGGAAATTGACGGTGTTTGTTCAGTGAAATTAACAGACCTAATTATGGGACATTCTGGAATCAAAACTGCTGTTTTATTTTATTTATTTATTTTTTAATACAGCCTATTAGCCAAAATCACCAAAAAGTATAATTCAATTTGGTATCAATGTATTATCTGAAGCCAGGCTAAAAATAGAACCCAAAATGATAAGAATATGTTATTTTATGGCTGAGTTATCAGAGAAACAAATCGCGGTCAAATTAACCCAAGATGAACTTTAAGCCAACACATAGTGGCAGACCCCCCACTAGAAATGTATCCACTAAAGCTCAAACAGTTTTCTAAACTGGACTTTGGGTCGAAGCAGGACATTATAAGTAAAGGAAGACCAACGCTGAAGGAGCTAAATGGTTTGCTCCAGACTACAGGACGAAAGACTCGCTCTTTTTAAACAGAGACGTACAAAATGGTAAGAAATTTAATGACTTCAATCCGTTGAAAATTGGGAACCAGAATAAGGATAAAAAACAATACAAAACCAGCTTGCTTTTTATTTAATTTTATTAGAGCTATTTCATACAGACTTCGGAACTTTTATTTTGAAATTCTTTTTTATTCTGGCCCCAAGTCACTGGGAGAGAAACTGACCCGGGGCCAAATGTACTGACACCTGGTTTATATGTTTGTGAATCTGATTGTGACGACATCAGTGCCTCACCAGCCACGAACCTCACCACACGTCACATATACACTGTGTGCACAATTATTAGGCAAGTGATTATTTTGACCATGTCATCATTTTATCTATAATTTCCAACTCCAAGCTTTATATACTTGAATGCTTATTGGATTTAATGCAGATCAGGAGATGTGCATTTGTGTAAAAAGGGAGGGTGTGGTCTAAGGAGATCAACACCCTATAACAAGGTGTGCAGAATTATTAGGCAAATTCTTCTCCTCAGGAAAAATTGACCAAAAAAGAGATTTTATTGACTCTGAAAAGTAAAAAAATATAAACAGTCTTTCAGAGGGATGCAGGACTCTTGAAATATGTAAGATATTCTGGCGTGATCACAAAACCTTCAAACATTTTGTCGCAAATAGTCAACAGGGTTGCAAGAAACATGTTGAGAAGAAAATATGCTAATTAACCACCAAAGATTTGAGAAGAATGAAACATAAAGATACCAGGAACCCATTATCCTTCAGTGCTGCGATATTCCACAACTGCAACGTACCTGGAGAGTCAAGAAGAACGAGGTGTTCAGTTCTCAGAGACATGGCCAAGGTAAGAAAGGCTGAAACCCAACCACCTCTGAACAAGACACATAAGTTGAAATGTCAAGAATGGGCCAAGAAATATCTGAAGACACTTTTCAAAGGTTTTGTGGACTGATAAGACGAGAGTGACTCTTGACGGACCAAATGGATGGGCCTGTGGTTGGATCAGTAACAGACACAGAGCTCCACTTCGACTCAGACGCCAGCGAGGTGGAGGTGGAGGACTGGTATGGGCAGGTATTATTAAAGATGAGCTAGTTGGACTTTTTTGGGTTGAAAATTGACTCAAAATCAACTCTCAGACCTACTGCCAGTTTTTAGAAGACACTTTCTTCAAGCAGTGGTACAGGAAAAAGTCCACATCTTTCAAGAAGGCTTTGATTTTTATGCGAGACAACGCTCCATCACATGTATCAAAGTCCTCCACCCTGTGGCTGGCCAGTAAAGGCCTTAAAGATGAAAAACTAATGACATGGCCTCCTCTTTCCCCTGACTTAAACCCTATTGAGACATTTTGGGCCCTTCTTAAGCAGGAAATTTACAGTGAAGGAAAACAGTAACTCTCTGAACAGTGTCTCGGAGGCTGTGGTTGTGGCATAAAAAGTTGATTCTCATGAGATCAAGAAACTGACTGACTCCGTGAATGGAAGGCTTGCGACTGTTATAGAAAAGAAAAGGAGGGTGGCTATATTGGTCACTGAGGGTTTTTTTGTTTTTTCACAAATGTTTATTTTTTAATTTTGAGTTTGTTTATTATTCTCACTTTAACAGGTGAAAATAAACAAGTGAGATGGGAAAATCTTTGTTTTTCATTTAGTTGCATAATAATTCTGCACACTAATAGTTACCTAATAATGGTTTACATGTAGATACTCTCTTAAGAAAGCCAAAACGTCTCTTTTACTACTTAAATGTTCAGGTTTGAGGGTTTGTTAACATTTCGATTGCCCAAGAGCACTGTAGCTGTACAATAACAAAATTAATCCTCAAAACTACAACTTGCCTAATGATTGTGCACACAGTGTATATATAGCCGTAAGGAAGGAGGCCGAGGACTAGTGAGTGTGAGAGCCACAGTCCAGGATAAAACATCCAAGATCCATAAGTACATCCAGGACAAGGCCCCAACAGATGACGTGCTCAGCGAATGTCTCAGACAGTGGAGTGCAGAGGAAGTGGAGCTGGAGGAACCATCATGGAAGGTCAAGCCCCTGCATGGGATGTACCACCGGAACATAAAGGAAATGGCTGATATCAAGAAATCCTACCAATGGCTTGAGAAAGCTGGACTGAAGGACAGCACAGAGGCACTCATCCTGGCTGCACAGGAGCAGGCCTTGAGCACAAGAGTGATAGAGGCCCTGATCTACCACACCAGACAAGACCTAAGGTGTAGGCTGTGCAAAGAGGCCCCTGAGACAATCCAGCACATAACTGCAGGGTGTAAGATGCTGGCAGGGAAAGCATACATGGAGCGGCATAACCAAGTGACGGGCATAGTGTACAGAAACATCTGTGCAGAGTACGGACCCCCAGGTCAAGGTGGGAAACACCTCCAAAGGTAGTGGAGAATGACCGAGCCAAGATCCTGTGGGACTTCCAGATACAGACTGACAGAATGTTGAACCAACCGGACATAGTGGTGGTGGATAAACAACAGAACAAAGCCGTTGTGGTGGACATCACAGTACCAAGTGATGGGAACATCAGGAAAAAGGAGCATGAGAAGCTAGAGAAATACCAGGGGCTCAAAGAAGAGCTACAGCAGATCCCAGGAAAAACATCAGACATCTCAGTCCAGAAAAGTGCAGTACTAGGAACAGCAAAGATACTGCGCAGAACCCTCAAGCTCCCAGGCCTCTGGTAGAGGTCCCGAGGGTAGAAAAGAGGGGATAAAGACCACCCGCGGAGGGTGAGGAGGAGATTTTTAAAAATTATTATATAAACATCAGCTGTCACAATCAAAATTTGCTCCTGTTCCAGAGCGGATCGCGAGCCTCCTACACATCTGATCATCTGCTGTTTATTTGGAGGGAATTTTGAGGTTGCAATAGCGGTAGATGGGAAAAAGATGCTAAAATGAAATCTAAGAAAGTTTTGCTTCATTTGACTGAAATATCACTATTGGTTGCACTTCACAAAACTAAACTACTACAAAAAACTACTACATTTAATGAAGGACCTCAGTGAAGATCCTGAGAAATTCCGGGCATATTTTCGTCTTACTTTCGTCTTATTTTCGAACGGCCTGTGCCTCACCGTGCGTCTTTTCACAGGATTGCAACGGTAAACGTAAAAATTCAGCGATTTTGAGTAACAAATAAAATAAATAAATAATAAATAATAAACAATTTCATTTATTTTTCTCTGTGATGCCTCACCTGGCCGCACACCATATATATATATATATATATATATATATATATATATATATATATATATATATATATATATATATATATATATATATATATATATATATATATATATATATATATATATGTGTGTGTGTGTGTGTGTGTGTGTGTGTGTGTGTGTGTGTGTATATATACATACATACACACATATATATATATACACAATATATACACACACACATATATATATATATATATGTATATATGTGCGTGTATATATATACACACACACACACACACACACATATATATATACACATACACACCATATATATATATATCTATATATATATATATATATACACACACACACACACACACACTCTATTTCTATTTAAAAAGATCTTTGCAGAAGACATCTAAATGCGATTTGATAATTGCGCCAACCCAAATTGGTCTATGTTGGTAGCCCTACAATAGAAACAACAAAACAGCTTGACAACATACAAGGGTTTTTAATGATCAGATCATTCTTTACATTTAACTTTATCATATAGCTTTACATTCAATAAATCCGTCTGTAGAATAATACCAAGATAATTAGCATTCTTACAATTAGGTCAATATTTTTGTCCACTCATAGAAATTCCTATTAACTCACCATAACTTCCTGTAATTCTACTCAAATATAGTGCACATGGAAAGGAATGGCTTTGGGAGTCAGCAGATTGAGATGGACAATTTAAGACATTATAACCATATTTTCTTCAACTTTACTTACAAAATCACATATTTCTTGCTATACCTAGTTAATAAATACAGTTTGAATATATTATACCTATTTAATGTGCGCTAAAATGAAAAGCTGTGCTGCAATCAGTAAAAAAATCAACATAGATAACATCAGGAATAAGCCTATATATAGAAGATTGCTTACGGAATTATGATTACAGTGTTTTTAAATGTCCCTGATTATGTCCAAAATGTATTTATATAACAGTAAACGGTGACAATATTATTTAGCGTATAGTACATGAATTCTGTATGTGTGGTTGGGCAGGTTTTGGTGTTGATAATAACATATATGATGCAAGCTAAACAGGGTAATGTGCTTGTTACATACATATAGGTAGCCAGTCTCTCATTTCTTATGGGTGCAATGGGTTTCCATCACAATAAAAACACAATAGCACAGAAAGTTTAACACCAATCTTATGACATAGCAACCAATTACAACAAACATCCTCCTGCGTCAGTCACTTTAAGCATTCCAACAACTTACTTGTGAATTGTACATTTATAAAGAATATATCCCATTCAAAACATAATAAAAAAGAAAACGAAACAATTATGAGACAATATATTCTTGGGAGTGGACAAGCACACAGAATGTAGAGTATAATACAGCAATGTGCGGACGGTCCGGGGGACAAAGGCTCTAGAAGTTCAGCGTCTGTGACATCATCTTCCACCAGTCCATCAGCTCCTCCCGCTCCTCCTCCTTCCTCTCCATCATGGACTCCAGCTCAAAGTCCACCTGAGGGACAAACATGTTTCATTATAGATTCTGAAATGCTTCCCTATGATATGTCATAACAAAGTATTGTAAGTTATTGGCAAGTAACTTTATCCAAGGGTGTGTTCACATTTAATGTTTGTATTTTTAAATAGACTACTTTTTAAGTTTTAAGTGTACATGTGTAATAGATAGACCAGCAATTAAAAGAAGAAAAGTAAATACATAAACACAGATAAAACAGCATAAAACATATTTATAAAAGGTTAATAAATAATAAAATACAAACAGTGCCTATATATAATACCATAAAGGAAAGCTACTTTAAATACATCAACAGAATACTAAAGCTTTCATTTGTTCCTCCTGACAAATGACAAATAATTTGTTCCTTTAAAAAAAACAAAAAACAATTACATAATAGATTATTTGGAAGTATGTCCTGTCCTCATTTGGGTCACCTTTGTAAATAATCTGTATTCAGACAATACATGTGCTTAGACCTCTGTTCAGTATCTTTATCATAATTCCAAAACATCTTAAACCATTCTTCTCTTATTTAATTAAATGCCTTGTGTAACTGGTCTTACCCGTGTGGCTGGACTGTGAGGAACCGCTACCTTCTTGATGACAGTCAAGTATCCAGGGGCTGATGCTGCCACCTTGTAGTTTCCTGGAGCCAGCAGACGCCAGTAGTCTCCATCTTTGGCTAAAACACACACACATATTGTTTTAATGTATAAAATAACACAAGCCCAGTTGCCTACCCCCCACCCATTGGTATATTATTGTGTTTATATTAATGTGAATATGACCACAGTAGTGTAAAACTTATGTTTATTGCTATGTGTTACTTTATTTTCCTTCATTTAGGAAGAAAAAACACATAACCACATGGTATTTTGACATGAGAAAAATCCAAAAGCAGCATTCACAAAATTGTAAGCTGATGTTTTTTGTTTTTTTTTTGGAAATTTTCACTTTACAAAAAAGGGGGCTGAGAAAAAATAATGTAGCATTTCCCAGTATGACCTCCAGATGGAAGCATTGCAGCATATTCAGCTATTCATCTAATATGCTTGTGCTGTGTAGACAGTGAGGTAGATATCACTTTACTCTCAGCATTATACCTGTGGTTATGTCATGGTTGATGCCTTCTACAGAAATGGTGGCGTTGGACACTGGGTTGCCCTGGAGATCACGTACAAAGCCCTTGACACCACGATGAACCTGGAAGACAATAATAATATTTACATTTTCTCAATCATCTCATCAACTAAGGGGCTTAAATATGATAGGTGGGATGACAGGACAACCTGCCTACCTGCTCGATGTAATTCACCAGGGAGTTGCGGTTCTGGTCCCAGTAGGTCTTGAGAGTGTCCTCACTGGGGAACTTGTCACAGCTCAACTCCAGAGTGATCTCAAAACAGTTACTGCTGAGGTAGTTGAAGTCCTGCATCCCTGGAAAAAGAACATTAGACATGTACAATTATTAAGAAGGAATTGAGCTTTACATAAGCAGACGTTTTGCTCCACACAGATAAATTGTACATTTTTGTGCACAAAATGTATTTGTTGAATCCAGTGCTGGGAAGAATACTAAAAATGTGTTAAGTTACAAAATACTGAATACCCCAATTAAAATGTGTGATAAATGTATGTAAAAAACATCACGTATAATTGCAAACAGCTTTATTTTTGTTGCATTGTTTGTTATGCATGAATTGTCTAATTAGAGATGAAAAACCACACATGCATGCACTGTAAGAGCTTTGTTTTCTATTTTTCTCACTAATACAGTGTAGTTCAAAGCCAAATTCCTTTTAATCCTGAATAACACCAAATGAAACAGTAATTGTACCGGAATTGAGTACTCAAAATTAGTTTTCAGAATGCACATTTTCAGTACATACATTTAGTTATTTCTCAACACTGGTTGTATGTACCTTTTGTTTGCACTATTGACGATGTTTTTTTTTTTATTTTTCTTTATTTTCTCTGTTCATATTAGAGTGGAGGGTCAAATAAGACAAGCCTAGTCATAGATACTAAATAACCACCAGCGTTTCTTAATGTTATTTATATATTTCAGCTCATATTTTATTTACAATATGGATTATCCAGAAAAGCGTTTACTGGAATAATTATGCTTTAGGATTTTTGGTGTTATGAAATGGTTATCTATATTATCACAATATTTTTCTTAAAAATATATCATACTTAATATTTGTTATTCTTCTTACCCCCTGGCACACTGTACCATGCCCCTCCATTGGTGATGCCCTCTTTGAAGCTTGAGTCGTCATCATTCTTGCGGCAGGTGGGGCGGTTTGGGTCAGACATAACAGGGTTAAACATGGAGTAAGAGCGCGCCAGAGACTTGAACATGACGTCATCAGGACTGGCACTGTACTCATGGGCAGAGCCTTGGAAGGAAAATAGTACACAATGTTATTTACACAGGTATGAGTTGCTTACTCATTGCAATTAGATGTGAAAATTTGTTCTAACGGCTCCATTGCCATTAGAACAAATTTTCGCATCTAAGTGCAATGAGTTTGCAGAATTCTTCAATGACAAGGTTCAGGGCATTAAAGATGCCATCAGTTCTACAATGCAAATAACTGTGCAGCCACCTAGACTTAGAGCTGACTCTGTCCTAGAGGTGCAATCCTAGAGATCGTAACCAGTCTGAGTTCATCTACATGCACTATATTTCTTCTATGCTCAACAGGTTGCTATCACAACTTGCTTGCATAGTTAACGTGACACTTCAATTTGGAACATGCCCCAGAGAAAACTGAGGTTATTGCCATAATACTGACCAATTACAGACCTATCTCAAATCTGCCATTTTAGGCAAAGTCCTTGAAGAAGTTGTTTACCTACAGGTTATTAACGTTCTCCAAATGAACAACTCCTTGTCGATTACTGATACCAATGTATTATGTTTTCCAGTCAGGTTTTTGACCTCAGCACAGCACCCAGACTAGAGGTGACAAATGCTATCTGCCTGAACATTGATGCAGGAAAAGTCTCAGTCTTGATCTTGTTAAGTGTGAGTGCTGCTTTTGTTTAATTACTACACGCTGCCTTTAGGACTCAGACTTCAACTTTAACAGCCACATCAAATCAATAACATGAAGCCTGTCTTGCCTTGTCTAATAAAAAAATATTACTGACTATATTTATTACCTTGGATTTCAACATTTAAAAATATCTACAAGAGGTAATGTTTTTGCCATCTGTCACCATATTGGTTCTAGCTCATAATGTAAATAAATGTAAACACCAAAGCAAACATGCCTTAACTGCCCATACCTCATTAAATGAGTTCTTAGGTAATTTTGAGCTTTCTGTTCTCAGATTAATAACTGCCTTGTCCTATTAAAGCCACAAAAAACGTTTGATAGAACCAGTATAGCCCCAATACCCATTGGATATCTACTCTATGTGACGTTAGTTGGCAGAAAAACAATTGTATGTGATCTAACAATCTGGCGATGAACTCTCAGAGATTAAGATTAACAGTTTGTAATTTTAGAATGTATGTAGAATAGTAAATATACCACATAAATTATATTTATATCATATTATGTATATTACATACATGTCTTACAAAAAAATGCCTAGTTACCAGTGCGTGTCTCGTCATAAGGGTAGTTGGCCACCACGTCTCCTCCATGCAGGTTTGCAGACAGGACAAAGGGGATGTCCATGATCCAGTGGATAACAGCCTTGGTCTCTGGGGCCAGCTGCAAGGACAACATAAAACTTTTTACATTATCCTGCCGTGGGAATGAAGATTGACATTAGCCATGTTGACTATAATCTTTACATATTTACATTTTTAAATTGTGGAAAGTACAAGGTTTTCACTTAATTTTAATCAAGCAGTCACTAATTGGCCTTAATCAAGTCAATAATATTGGCTATACCCTTTCATTGTAGACTTCAAAACAGTGGATATTTGATGAATAATTCCATTTATAAACAGTGCTCGTTATATATGTTACACGAGCTGGTCACATTTGATTGATTGATGTAAATAGCACGGGCTTCAATACATATTTATTATGGGCATGTCCGAAAAACACAAAACAAAAAACATAATACTAATTAATACAATAGATATTATATTTAATAGAAATATAATAGTTATATGATCAGATATCAATACTCATTTTGAAGAGTATTACTGCCATTTGGTGAAATTAAATAAAGTATTAATATTCTAAGCTAACGATATGATAGAAAAATGATTATTATATAGAAATAGTACAGGAGACAAGTTCAGTGTACTAGTTCATCAATATATGGGCTTTTCATTAAAAAGTCATGTTGGGTTTTTTTAGTTTTTTTTTAATTGTGCCATCAAAACTGGCATTGACCATTTTCTTATTTCATTATGAAAATTGAGTTTTAATACATACAACAGAATAATCTTATAGTACTGGCAACATATATCATATCATATTACAATATTCTATAAAACAATATTATAAATCTATGTTTTTGTAATCATTTAGATGTGTGTTTGTATGTACCTTGCTGTTTTCATCCACAGCCTTCTTCATGTTCTGCAGCAGGTGGTTGTTGGCTCCGCCCTCCCTCTCGTTGATGTACACGATGCGGTCCAGATCAGGGAAGTTGCGATTAAGATCCACCCCTTGTGCGTTACTGCGGCCCACAAACCAGTCCTTGATCTCTCCAGGCTAAACACACAAGCAAGAATAAGCAACATGATTAAGTAAATATGGAGGGCATGGACTTTTTTATATGGGTGAACCATTAATATTGAAAAAAATAATTAACAAAAAATGTTCAAATGTTGAACTGGGACAAACAATTCACTATTCACCTTATGGGTAAGTGATCTCTCTACAACAACAAAAAAATCATGCTAGCCAAACCACCATTTTTTAACACTGAAATTCGTTTTGGTTACTTTTTTACACCTGAATGGGGGGCAGATGTATTCAAGAAAAAAATAAAAAATAAAGGCACAGTAACTTCTGGAGGACCCACCACCTGCTTGTCTCCATAGAAAAGTTACTGCTTTGCCTGGAATGTTCCACAGAATGGCAGTAAACTTATCTATGCCAGCAGGCCAAGTTACAGGTCAGATCTGTGGAGAGGTGAGCTCTCTCACAGTAAGAATACATGTTTTATAGGTGTTATTGAGTAAAAGAACACAAGTGCAAGATATATAAGTTCTGGGCAAAGCAATAACATATCCATGGATATAAGCAGGTTAGGGTCCATTACCAGAAAATTTACATTGTGCAAGCTCCCTTATCCAATTTTTTAAATAGTTTTAGATGCACCAATACAATAATGAAAATGTTTATACATTTTAATATATAATATTAGTTTCACTTATTAGTTTCACATAATAAATCATGAAGTATTTTTTCTATCCCCATAGGAATAACTGAACAATGAATTTGAGCGTCCCTTTAAAAGAGGCAATCCAAAAATGTATGTATTTATTTGAGAAAAGAAAGAACAGTGCAGATTAATGAACATTTAGACAAGTGTAAATATGGCAAATTGTAGGCTCTGGGCAGGTTGGTGTTACAAAAAAATATGACATAAACACACACTATTTACAGAAACTAGTAAAAAGTAAATAGAACTGAGTTCTATTGCACACATCCTGCACACTGCACAGATTAACTTATTCATTCAAGTTTTGAGCTGGCAGAGCTGTTGTGCATGTTTTTTTTGTTTTGTTTTAACTAAGACATTGCCATAACCCAGAACATGACAACAATATTTGAAAACTACAAGAATCCCTTTAGACTTGTACAACCTCTCATGCACCCAGAGTATGAACTATGTGACAGAAAGTTGACATACGTTTACCTGTGAGGCGGCCTTCTCGAATCCGTCAGGGTTCATAGAGGGCATGAGATGGATGCGCGTGCTGTGGATCAGGTCTATGATGGTGTCATTGCCCTGCTGATACTGGTTACACAGGTACTGGGCCAGATAGATGAGCAGCTCCCGGCCCACTGCCTCGTTACCATGCATGTTGGCGATGTACTTGAACTCTGGCTCTCCTGTAAAGACAGACAATAGAAGATGTTAATATATTATTTTACTATAGGTAGAATGGTTCATGTTGATTCAAGCTGATTTCCTAGTAGTAAAAAACTGTTTGTAGACAGAATCTTCAACTATAAAATATCAACATTTATTGTCAACATTTGTTGCTATTAATTTATTGTGTTTTCTTTTTTTATACATATTATATATATTTTTTTCTTCCGATATAGTGCACTAGCCCTCTGTAATTACAAGTACCAGTTACATAATGAACCTTTAAAAATAAACTCGAATGCTAAATCAATAAATCATAGAGTTACAGTAAAATGCCCAACTATAATTCACAAACAAAATCCTTAATGAACCCTAAATTAGTCAAAATTATGACAAATTGTTGTCATGGAGGCAAATTTCTCTCTTCCTGCTGCTGAGGTCACAGATAAGACTTTTCCATTGTCTCCACTGATGACCCTGTGCACCCTGCAGTAACAAACACAAACTGACTTGTGAGTGTCCACCAAATTACACAGCTCCATTTGGCACCATAACAACCAGAGCACAGAGAATTAGGAAGAGAAGCTGTCGCCTTTTGCTCCCATTTAAAAATACTCTGCTGGACTGACATGAAGAGACAATTAAACCTAAAAGTTGAAGTTAGCCAATATAATTATTGTGTGTTTTACAGTTGTCAGTAACCTTAATTCACTTTCATTCACATTGTATAATAGATTGCCAGATATTTATTATTTGATCATCTTTGTCAAATCTATCTACTTCCCCGTTTGAAATGTCAGATATGGGTCAATATGGCATCCCCATAAATCATTATATAGGTCCATCCTATGTTTTAATGCACAAGTTTGATATTGTAAACAAGAAATATCTTGTAGAAGTTGTTTAAACATGTCAAATGTTGGAGGATTGTCTTTATTTCAATTAAATAAAATGATATGATACCCAGTTGTTTCTGTAATAGATTCATTTCTATATCATATTCGATGCCAAAAGAGCTTCTTATAGGAGATATCTTACAGGACCTTTTGGCGATTTTCGCAGTAAAGTCATGTATTAAATTCCAGACCTGTCTTAATTGACTTAATTCCCAAAACATGTAAATCTCACATAGGATCCTCTTTTCACATCTGTTGCATTTAGGAGACAAGTTAGAATACATTTTTCATAGAGTGTATCTGAACCCACACAGGATGTATAGTTTAGTAAAATGTATAGTTTTGTTCTAATATTCTATTACTTGACATTTTTAAAAAGACACTATTTGTAATATTACTCCACTACTCGTCTTTAAATTCAACACCCCAGTCTTTTTGCCATATATGTCTTAGAGAAGTGAGAGATGACTCCTCTTGTTTAGCTAGGAATTTATAGAAAACAATCCCCTTCAAGGATTTCAAATTTAATAGCATATTCTCTCATTCTGAAACCTCCATTGCCAAACGTTTTTGGTTAATCAACATAGTGATACATTGGTCCAAATTGTTCTTTTAAATCCGGGAAGTTTTTAAGAGTATTATTTTTAAATAATTGACGAAACTGTGTTACTCCTAGTCCAAATCTATCTTTCTGCTTTACAAGTATGAAATGTTTTTGTTTGTTATATGGGCTAAAAAGTGCATTATGGGTTGCTATGTATAAGATATTGTTTCTTCTAAAATTCAGAAATGTTAATTCTGTAGCAAAATGTACTGATGCACTGATTTATGGTAAAACAATTGAGACATATCCAAAAGCAGTTTGGATTCCATAAGCAAATAGTTATTTCTATTTTTTTCAGTATTTTACTTGGCAACACTTCTACCATCTGTTTCCTATTACAACTGGTTATTCTCTATGCATTCTTATTATTAGCTACAAATGAAAGATCTGATGTGGACACAGATGCAGACCTGAAATTATAGGCTAAGAGAAAAATGGCCACTTGATCTTACCAGATGGTCATAATGGCACACACACACATCTTACCAGATGGTCACAACACACGCACACACACACACACACACACACACACACACACACACACACACTTTTACACACACACTATTATATTGTATTGTATATATTGTATTATATTGTATTGTATATATTGTATTATATTGTATTGTATATTGTATTATATATTATATCTATGTATATATATATATATATATATATATATATATATATATATATATAAAAAATATATATATATCCTCACCCTCCGCGGGTGGTATATATTATATCCCCTCTTTTATAACGCTCGGGACCTATACCAGAGGCCTGGGAGCTTGAGGGTTCTGCGCAGTATCTTTGCTGTGTCCTAGTACTGCACTTTTCTGGACTGAGATGTCTGATGTTTTTCCTGGGATCTGCTGTAGCCACTCCTCCAGTTTGGGGGTCACTGCCCCGAGTGCTCCAATGACCACGGGCACCACTGAGGCCTTCACCTTCCAGGCCTTCTCCAGCTCTTCTTTGAGCCCCTGGTATTTCTCTAGTTTCTCATGTTCCTTTTTCCTGATGTTCCCATCGCTTGGTACTGTAATGTCCACCACAACGGCTTTGCTCTGTTGTTTATCCACCACCACTATGTCCGGTTGGTTCAACATTCTGTCAGTCTGTATCTGGAAGTCCCACAGGATCTTGGCTCGATCATTCTTCACTACCTTTGGAGGCGTTTCCCACCTTGACCTTGGGGTTTCCAGTCCGTACACTGTACACATGTTTCTGTACACCAGTGTTTCTCAAATAGTGGTGCGATGCCAGGGGGGGCACGAATGACCCTGGGGAACATGCTTTTCTTTTGCCGTACTAGAATAAAGTGTAATTGCACATTCACTACAGTAGGTTGCAGTTGCGCTCTCATTGTTAGAGTGTGAGTATTAGCTCTAGACCAGTGGTCCCTAACCACCGGGCCGGGGACCGGTACCAGTCCGTTACACATTTTCTACCGGGCTGCATAAAAACAGTAAATAATTTACTTTAATTGACTTTTTCCCGCTCCTCATGACACGCTAATAACCTTGTCCGTAGATATATAATGAAAATCCTGACAGGAAATCGCCACATAAATCCATTTGATATAACGGTGAGTATATTATATCTGTGCTAGATGTGTGTCCGTGGATCAATTGGTACCGGGCCGCACAAGAAAGCAAACGGCATCGAACAGCCCTCGCGACCAGAGTCAGTGCACGTTAGGGCAGAGGAGAGAGATCAAGAGGAGGAGAGGAGACCAGAGTCAGAGCACGTTAGGGCAGAGGAGAGAGGAGAGAGGAGAGGAGGAGAGGAGGAGAGAGGTTGAGAGGAGAGGAGGAGACCAGAGTCAGAGCGCATTAGGGCAGAGGAGAGAGATCGAGAAGAGGAGAGGAGACCAGAGTCAGAGCACGTTAGGGCAGAGGAGAGAAGCATTAGGGCAGAGGAGGAGAGATCGAGAGAGGAGGAGAGGAGACCAGAGTCAGAGCATTTAGGGCAGAGGAGAGAGATCGAGAGAGGAGAGGAGAGAGTCAGGCACGTTAGGGCAGAGAGGAGAGAGATCAGAGGAGGAGGAGGAGACCAGAGTCAGAGCACTTTAGGGCAGCAGAGGAGAGAGAGGAGAGAGGAGGAGAGAGGTTGAGAGGAGACCAGAGTCAGTGCACTTTAGGGCAGAGGAGAGAGATCGAGAGGAGGAGAGGAGACCAGAGTCAGAGCACGTTGGGCAGAGGAGAGAGATCAAGAGGAGGAGAGGAGACCAGAGAGAGGAGGGCAGGAGGAGAGAGAGGGGAGGAGAGAGAGAGTTGAGAGGAGAGGAGAGGAGAGAGAGGAGAAGAGAGTCAGAGCAGAGTCAGAGCACGTTAGGGCAGAGGAGAGAGATCGAGAGGAGAGGAGAGGAGACCAGAGTCAGAGCACGTTAGGGCAGAGGAGAGAGGAGAGAGAGAGAGGAGAGGAGGAGGAGAGGTTGAGAGGAGAGGAGGAGACTAGAGTCAGAGCGCATTAGGGCAGAGGAGAGAGATTGAGAAGAGGAGAGGAGACCAGAGTCAGAGCACGTTAGGGCAGAGGAGAGAGATCGAGAGGAGGAGAGGAGACCAGAGTCAGAGCACGTTAGGACAGAGGAGAGAGGAGAGGAGGAGAGGAGACCAGAGTCAGAGCGCGTTAGGGCAGAGGAGAGAGGAGAGGAGGAGAGAGGTCGAGAGTAGAGGAGACCAGAGTCAGAGCGTGTTAGGGCAGAGGAGAGAGGAGAGGAGGAGAGAGGTCGAGAGGAGAGGAGGAGAGAGGTCAAGAGTAGAGGAGGAGAGAGGTCGAGAAGAGAGGAGGAGAGAGGTCGAGAGGAGAGGAGGAGAGAGGTCAAGAGTAGAGGAGGAGAGAGGTCGAGAGGAGAGGAGGAGAGAGGAGAGAGGTCGAGGTGAGGAGAGGAGAGGAGCTTGTGAGTCTTATCGGGCACACAAACATGCAGAAGCTAAAAGAAAAACAGCTCTATGTGAAATATTAAGGTTTCTTGATATTGACTCCATATTCTGAAATGTTTGAAATGTTCATGAAAATAACATTTTCTTTATAAATGTATTTGTGGTGTATCTGAATCTTATTTTGAAGGGATATTTAAACGTTACGATAGCGACCAGCAGAACTGAAACTGAAAGAAATAATCTGTGAAATTAAATTTTTTCCTGACCAAGTAGATTGTAATATATAGCAGAAAAGCAGTAAAATGGGACAAAAGTAGTGGCTATGTAAGACTAAACCTTTACCTACCAGACCTTTACAAACATGTCTGAAATGCATGGAATTGTTAGTTTAGCAGTTCATATTTCAATGTTCACTCAAATGTCAATACTTCTGGAGTTGCTTATAATGGGCCTCATTCACGAATGTCTAAACCTCCATATACTGTATGGCCAATAAGGCTTTGGCATTATTACATGTTAAAGCGCGAGGGAGAGGGTGAAAGGAAATCAGGTAGAGCACGTCTACAGACTACTGCCATTTTACAGCTTCAGCAAAGATTAAAAATGTCCAAGCACACATTAACACACTCAGTGAGGGAATATTTAAATCACCAACTTATTGAAGTAAGCAAGAGCTTTCATCATATTTCCACGAGTAGTGGGCCCACAATAAATAGCAAGGGAGGGGGGTAGGGGTGGAGTTGCATACAAGTGCGCTTTGGTCATGGGGGGTGATGGGGATGTGTTGGGGGGTGAGTCCAGTGCAGTGTGGCACATATGGAGAGCACAGGGATCAGGACACTGAGACTGTCACTGTCACTGCAGCCTGTTGAACTTCAAATAGACTACATGCTCGACAAAACTCCTCATAAATGTCATTGTGTCACATAGAAATATTGTAGAAGAAATAATTTTAAAAAATATATATCTAGGAATTAGAATCGTTTATTTGAGTAATAATACTCTAAAACAGTATTCTTATGAGTGCTCCTAACTGTTCGTTGGACTTCCACATTTTCAGTTAAGAAAACGTAAGAAGACCTTAAATACAAAACACTTCATGGATGAGGCCCAATGTGCACTCCTACTTTTAAAACATATATCTCAAGTTTAATCACAATTGCAATATTAGTATTGCAATTCAAAAAATTGCAATTCAAAATTGCGCAGCTCTACAGAAGTTTTGTGTTTTTTGTTGATAGTTCCCAAAATACCCAAACATTTCAACAGTAGGCTGGGAGGCCAGTTATTTTAAACCTAACCTTGTGTGAGTTGTGCCTAATGATTTCAAGACTACAATTAACTCTTTCCCCTGGGCAAAGGTTGATTTTTTACAGGCTGGCAGAGCTGTCAAACACTCTCTCCACTCTACACACACTTTGAAGTATACTGCGTGCAATTGTACGTGTGACTGAAGCTATAGCACAGATGCTCAGTACCAGGAGACCTCTACTTCCCCTTCACAGTTACAATGTGCCTGCTTTTATATTAATATGGAAGCTCTTTGTATTGATAGTCTTGTTTCATATACCATTTTGTTACTGTGTTCTGTTAATGCTATTCTGTTATTTAAAGGCGAAGTATGTACCTGACTTTTAAAAACGTGAAAAACAGAACTAGTTGTTTTTGAATGGTTTGCAGTGGTCCAAAGTTATTCCTCACTTACCTCATGCATTCTGAGCATCCTAATTATTCACTGCCATGACTTTATTAGCTCTTTATTAGCGCACAACTCTCAGAGACAAGAGTGTAGTTTAGCCATGATGGTAAAGCTAAGAACTACTAACATGGCAGTGTACACTTCCAGATTGTTGGACAGTAAAATGCTTTCTATTAGATGCAGACATGAAGTAAACTTAATATTTGTACTTGGGTAAGACAAATTTTGCTCAAATACATGGAGAAAGAAACTCAAGTACAGGGCCTTTAAAGGAAAGAGGATGCTGTTCAAATATGTTCAATTGATACATTTAAAATGATAAAAACTGTAAATGTGTAACTCAAAACGATTTACATCTAGGAACCAGTCACCCATTCACACACACATTCATACACCAGTGTACACAAGCCCAAGACAAGGGCAAGACATTTAACCGGTTAAATGTTTTGCCAAAGGACACAACAACAGTAATCATCTGCGGGAGCTGAAATGAAACCACCAACCTATGCCCTCGACCAATGATGTTTATGCAGGTAGCAGGATTTGAACTGGCAGCCTTCGGATCAGTGAACACTTTCATCAACTTTGAGTAGGTTTTTAAACCTGTACTTGTACTCCAAATTGAGTAAAATTCTAACCTTGTAATTGTAAGTTACATTTAGTGCTGAGTACAGCATATATCCCAACTGTCCCAATTATTGGCCGTCTCTGCTCCTTCAAAGACTGACACACATATAACAGCTCTGCATCACCTGGTCTGATTGAACAAAGCGAGAATATGCAGATTGTGGTTTGAAACCACTAAATTCACCTTTAAACATTTTGCTGATTAACTAATTTATATAAAACACAGATTTAAAGTGACTAGTATCTAGTACTTTGGGTAGTATTTTTCATGTGTACTTTTTACTTTTACTTAAGTATAATTTTGGCAGCAATACTCGTAGCCTACTTGTAAATGAGTAAATTTTTAGCCATGCAACTGTACAAATTTGCAGTACTCTTTTCACTACTCGACTTTTATGAAATTTACATTACAGTGTCATTATATTACATTCTATTCATAATTCAATGTCCTACTGTATTCTGAATGCTTAGAATACTTTTATCTTTGTTTCACCATTTGATAGATATTTATTTATTACTGATTTTAGAAAAATATTCTGCAAGTCACCGGATGAAACAGTACCAGTGCAGTTTTCCAAAATGAGTATCCTGGTCTAATCATCGGTCTAATTATTTAGTTACTTCCCAAAGCAATGTAAAGAAATACTAATTGGCATACTTGGGAGATGTGGACTAAATTAGCAACTTGGCCCTTTGACTTTCTTGATCCATAATCCATACACAAATCTATAAGTACTGACTTAATAAATGATTTAGCTGTAATAATAATGACATATAGAGACCATTATTTGAAATCATATCCAGTTTATGACTGAAAAACGCAGTGCCATGGTTCCCTGTGTGTAATGTTCCGGTGAGCATTCTCTATCTCTGACGAAAAGCACCGCATCATTTCACCTTTCGTCAGCATTCGTCACCGCAGCAACACCTAATCAATAAGGTCTCCAAGGCAACCACGTCATAACAAGGGCAGCTGCCACATCACTGAGGGAGCACCTCTCTGTGGCCATGGAGACCGTGAGAGGACAGGTGCGTAGAGAACAAAACAGCTTCAGGGTGGGTAATGACATTTTCACTTTCTGTCTATAGTAGCTGAGAGGGTGTTAATGCAATGAACTGAAAACCAAAGCTAAAATAAGTCTTTTTTTTTTTTTTTTTTTAGTCTCAAATTTGGACAATATGATGTGTTCACGTGAAATCACATTTTAGAATCCCAGTATTTTAAATTTAGTGTAAAGGTTAGACTCATTTGACTAAAGCATAATTAACATCATTATATTTTGTTCTGAAGTTTATAAATGTACTTCCTGGTCTGATATGGGCAGCAGATGTGAAGTATGTAGAGGTAATTCCATAACTGTAACCTAGCAACCATAATGTCAAAAAGGGTCAAAACAAAAAAACTGCACAGTAGGGCTTTGATTAGACTAATAAAAATAGGGTGACCAGACATCCTCTTTTTCCTAGTCATGTCCTCCTTTGGAGACATCTGGAGGAATTTCTACATTACCTCAAAATGTTCAGTGTAACACAGTGAGGGACAGACCGCTCCTTTTCATCAGAAAATGAACCTACATCTATTGAGCATATTGCAGAAAGCATGTACGCTATTGTGAAGAGGTTTGATGTCATAACGTAGTGCTTCATTTCTGAAATGCTACACCACGTTTTATTTGACCAAAATTAATCTAATACTTTCGGAGATACATTCATCCAGCTAAAAAAGTTTTAGCCCCATGTACTCAGTCGCACGTAACCAAGGAATGCACACACTACACGGGAATAGTCTGACCCTCTCAGCAGTATTGTATTGTCATAAATATGAGATAAAATATATGCATTGATAAAAGTGTAAAGTCTGTAGTGTTTGTACTGCCCTGGCTGAGGCACAGACTGATCACACTACACCACTCCAAAAACTGAACATAACATTACCCTATATGCAGTACAATCAATAATAATCAATAATAATAATAATAATAATACGCAAAATATATTTTTGCCTAGAATAATTATAGAGCGTGATTTAATGCTTCTTTGATCTTTGAAGTGGGTTGCTGCTAAACCACATTTACCACATTAATAATAATTAAATAACTAATAATTTATTTATTTGTAGTGAATGCTGTTATGAGCAAATACTTGTGGGACCGGGTGTGTATTTTTCTGACTTTTCATTGACCAAGCAGCACCATGTGACCCCTGGCCGACCAAAACACTTGGTGAGTGAGATAGCGTCACCAGCAGTGACGCTATCTCACTCGGGATTCTCACATTAAAAGTGGCGACAGGTGAAGAAGCTGGACATGGTCTGTGTAGATTTTATCAGAAGAATCTTCCATCAGGAGAAAAGAGGAGGACTGATTACCACAATGACTACAATGGTTTATCTTTGTTACCACTTCAGCTCTGGTGGTATAATAAAAGTGTTGTGTGTGCACTTTCTGTGTTATTAATCTGGAGTTCAGGCAGTAATAATAATCATGTACCTCAATGTTTTGCTAACAGAAACAGTGCAGGCGTTCCGTTTATTGGCCACTGGGCTATGTGTGTGCAGAAGGGTCTGTAAACAGTCCCCTCTACCAGGGAGTATTCAAAATTGTCACAACAAGTTTGAATAATTGCCACTGGAGTCTAGTCTTGTCTTTCTCCCAGTGCCCTCTTTGCGATTCGAACGTGACTCGAGTCCTAAGTAGTCCACACTACCTGACTAGAAGCAGCTGTGACTGCCTTTAACTAGTGCTGACTGGGAGTGAGTAAACGTGTGAAAGTGGAAGTGTGAGGAAAAGGCTAAAAATTGTGTATTGTGTCCCCACCTTTAATGATTATAAGTGTGTGGCCCTGACATATGTACTCAAGAAGAACTATTGGTCTTGTCCCACCTCAAGAGCATCCTCCCTCCAGGAACCCCAGCCCAGACGATGGTGCAGTTCTACACGGCCAGCATTCAGTCCAAATTTGTTGACCTGGTTATGGTTAATATCTCTGTAATAACTGAGCCTATCCACATGTAACAAAAACTGGCACAACGTTCTCCTCTTCTCTGTCAGCATAAACAAAAGTTAAATGATTTCTTCACAGTAGAAGGTGGTGCCATTATTCAACCCCAAATACGTGATTGTTGTCAGTTAAAAGAACTACAAGCCATAAGATTAATATGGCACATTTGTGCAGCTAAAGCCAAACAAATACTGAAAAGAACGACTTTCTCATACAGTTATATGGGCCCCTCCATCTGAAATTCAAAAACATTAATGCAACCTTTTGAACCAATGGGGACTCATAAAATATAGATATAATAATCCAATGTAGTATTTATCAAGACAAGCAGATGAAGCCACTGGGGCTCGGCCAAGTTACAGGACAGATCTGCGGAGAGGCAAACCCACTGACAGTACAAATGCATGTTTTTCAATGTATTTTTGACCAATTAAACACCTCATTATCTCTGTTCACAGACGCACACCAGCTAGCCCTGTGTCTCAAAGCTTATGCTAACTCAACTTAAAACCAATAAAATATAAAATACACAACTTATTTAAATCCATATAAATTACAATAAAGACAACCCAATTGTTTTTAAATGCCTCAAAATTCGTTAGCACGGACACACAAACATCTCTCTTATAAACACAGAAGTGTCCTCCAGTGAAGTATTCATTTTATTTTGTAGTGTTTAACAGGTAGTTATGTACACCCACAGCTCTCTGTCTACTGCCTTGTGTTTAAATATTTATTCATTTTGGCATAAAAAAAAACCCCATAGAGATCAAATTGGCCAAGAGGTAGTGACGCTAGTAGTGTTGTGCACAGAGCCTGCTGAAAAATGTAAAACAGACAAGTTCAATGCCATACTGTTGGGACATTCCAGGCTCAGCAACCACGATTTATAAGTTTGTTGTCACCATTATTTTTGTTTTTTTTTAAAGAAAACAAGCCTATGGCAACCAGCTTAAAATACAGCAGTTTAACTCATCTACCTTGTGCAATTAAGAAAATCACCCCCTTAGAGACAATTATCACATTTTCACAAGTAGTTAATTGCTATGTACGGATACACCTCGTAGGGAAGCATCCATTTACCACTTGCCACATCCCCTGCTACGCTAGTAAACTGCTAGGATTAAGAAAAAAGTATGACTCTTTTTAAATAGTAACAACAATACATCATGAGGTGACATAAGATTTGTCAAAAGCAGTCTGAAGTGTTCTGCTAAATTAAAAATTGAACCAGGAAAGATGACATGTTTACAGAGGATGAAGAGTGGTGATGAGAGAAGCAGGCAGACGGAGAGACAGAGACAGTGTGCCCTGACAGGAAAATGGTGGAGAGATGGAGGGGGAGAGATGGAGATGGATGGATGGATGGAGAGAGATACAGAGAAAGAGAGAGAGAGAAGGAGTGAGAAAAGAACGAGAGAGAGAGAAGTGAGAGAGGGAGAAAGACGAGAGAGGAATTGGTAAAGACACAGAGCGAGAAAGATAAAATAAAAGGTCAGAAGGAAAAACACAGAAAGAGAAAGTGAGAGAAGGTGGATGAGAAAAGAAGGAAAATGAGGACAAAAAAGGAGAGAAATGGGGGTAGAGATTGCAAGAAAGAGAGACAGAAGTAAAGAGTGGTAGGGGAAGTAAGAAGGGTGAGTTAGAAAGAGAAGAAGATAGGGGAAATCAGAAAAACAGGGAAAGAAAGAGAGGGAAGGAAAAAGAGGGCTAAGAGAAGGAGAGACAATGAGAGAGAAGGGATAGATAAAGAAAGAGAAAGA
Organism: Periophthalmus modestus; assembly: GCA_019594935.1. Taxonomy (NCBI): domain Eukaryota; kingdom Metazoa; phylum Chordata; class Actinopteri; order Gobiiformes; family Gobiidae; genus Periophthalmus; species Periophthalmus modestus. The sequence continues at coordinate 13,107,742 of JAIEZT010001373.1, read as the reverse complement.
GGTACAAAGAAGGAGGGAGAGAGAGTGTAGGCGTTTCATTTATAATAAATGACCCCTGGCTAGTGCCATAGTCTCCTAGTCCCTTGGCTATGTCTCCTTACATCCTCATTCCTAGCCTGTTCCTCAGCTGGTTTTGTTATCAGTGCAGGGGGGATTCTCCACTATTTCACTTTACTCTAATGATTTCAACAGACAACAAGCTGCTGGTCAATTTCAATATCACCTTTCAAGTGAATTATGGACTTGCTCTTTGCCATGTTTAAAGTTATGCCATAAATTCTCTACACCTTGGTTATAGCTCATGTCAACAAGGAAGACACCGTTTCTTGCATGTATGTTAGGTTACTTATTGGAGAAGAAAACAGAAAACCGTTTAAGCCGCAAGACATCACAGGCATCTTACATAATCTGTGAAAAATATTAGCGGCATTTGAACAGCTATTGCTACACTGCATTGAAGCTAACCACAAAAAGGGATACATGATAGCTCACAATACTAACTTGATTTTTATATTCCATGGAAATGTTTACATTGTGTTTGCAAAGACAAAACACAATGATGTTGATGAATGGAAGCAAATAAATGTTAGGATTTAAAAGGCAATACAATATACTTTGTCAATGGGGAAATACACAAAAAATATAACCTGCGATAGCATAAAAGAAACTATATCAAAATGCCTGTATTTATTTGCATTCTATATTACTTTTGTTAAGTATTTTCTAATGCCATGACAATTAACAACTGAAAACTAAATATTACATAACAAATGCTATCAATGGCACCTATAAACAAGAAGCTGTCACCAATGGATATTTGAAAAAATGTTGGTGAGGTATGGGATGCAATGTTGATTAAATTAGACCATGTTATGATGATGTATTATATAAGTAGAATTTAAAATTCTATAGTCTAAGTCTTATAAAACCTGGCAAACTGTGTCATGAAATGCATGTGTTTGGTACTTATTATTTCAGTGTTCTATTGCAATACTGGCCAAAAAAATTGCTGGAGATTTCTAAAGGGTTGTCAAATGTAATCATACTCAGATTAATTAAGCTAAAACTAATATTTAACATTGGACCTTTTCAGAATAGTTTTAGAATAATCTTGCTCTATATTAGCGCCATCAAAATCAAGTTAATAATTTTAGTATTGTGACAATAGTTAAAGAAAACCGAAGCTACTTCTCATTTGTTTCAGTTTTGTCAACATCAATGTGGTTAAAAAGCATTTTAACCATTCTGAGGTCAGGTAAGATGGTGTGTGCACAGATAATGCCAATGTCAACTGAAAACTTCAACTCAATTTTTACAACTCTACAGACAAAGTCCAAGCCCCAATATAGAGTTACAACATGCACAAGTCTGCTAAATGCTTCCAGACATGCACCAGAGCAGACACACACACATATACATATATATTGAGAGAGAGAAAGAGAGAGAAAGACTAGTTAAATATAATGAAAATATAATATAAGTATCTTTTCATTTAATACATGAGTAATGGTTATATATAGATGTTACAGATTACACAGAAGTTGAGAAGTTGAATTTAAAAAAAAAGCGACAATAATGTCTGTTAAATAATGCACTATGGATTTGGCAAACTTGTTACTGAATGAAGCCAAAAATTATCCAATAAAAGTTAAAAGGAAAATACAAAATATAATGCATGTATTTTGTAACTTTTTCAATAGTATTTAGTAAAAAAAACTGCAAGTGTGGACGGCCTGTCACAATAGAAAATTTTGAAGTTTGATCTATTGCTGAAGTAAATATAAATGATAATATTGAAACTAATTAATGCCACTGACATAATAACCCAAGAACTGATTAAAACCCCAAAACTATTCTAAATGGATAATATTTTAAAAGTCATGAGCTGCAATAGATAAACAGCAGAATGAAACACACGAGACAGAAGTAGAGGGAGAGAGAAAAAGAGAGAGGAAAAGACACACAAAGAAGGAAGGCGAGAGAAGGGAAAGGTAGATAGAGGGAGGGAAGGGAGAGATAGAGTGTAGGCATTTCATGTATAATAAATGACCACTGGCTGTTGCCCTAACCTCCTTTTCATTTGCAGCTCTCGACTATATCTCCTACAAAAATCTTAAGTTTGAGTAGTAGAGCTATTATTCATATATAAGAATCATGTTTTAGAGCATCCAATTTACATCTTACTTTTTCACTTTGTTCCCAACAAGTACATCTCATATTCCCAACTAGTTTCATGTTACTGCCCGCTATGTGTCGGCCATCTTGGATCTTGCATGCTGAGTATTCATGCAAACTGCACTGTATGACAGATGGTTGAGCACATCACGGACAACAGGCCTGCGCTTGCCGCCCTCAGCTCAGTGCACTAAGCTGATCAGTCTCCATGGCAACCGCTATTTCAGCTCCAACTTTAGGTCCAGCAGTGTCTGGGTCAGATCAAAGACCGATGGGGTGTGTCTCAAGACAATAAGTGATGAAATTGACACAGGTGTTGAGCAAAGTACAGGTATTTTCAGTGCTAACACAGCTAGATAATTAGATAAACAGTGGACAATCAGATAATTTGGGTGATTCAATAAGAAGCAGTTGTTGATGGGAATAAAGAAATGTTGTGATTGACACCCAGAATTGAGACTATCACTTGGATTTAACCTATACTCATTTGAGCAAGAATTTATACTAAGAAAATCACATAGGCTTAGACAGGAAAAAATTAGACTGGTCATTACTGAACTAGAATATGACTGGGTCTGAAGAAACCATTAGGGTGTAGGGTGTTTACATTTTTATTTTGTTTTAATAATTACAAAGGCAACTGAGAAGATATAGTAATTAGATTTGTTTTATTGTACTCAGTGGTCATAGTATAGTAAGTTTTTTTTTAATCACATTGCATTTTTGTGTGCTGTTGATTAAAGAGGCCTCCTTTTGAATAAACCCCTAAGAAATGGCTACTCCTCAAGAAAAGGAACAGGCTATGACTATGTACTATGATACAGGCTGTGTATCATAGTTTATTGAGACAAAATCGGATACTCAGAATCAACAAAACAAAGACACGGGACATTACTGAACTAAAGCAAACGATAACAGATGCGATTGCAGCCATTGATGAGGCTATACTACAGTGAACATGGCAAGAAATCAAGTACCGTCTTGAAGTGCTTTGTGCAACTAATGAAGCCCATATAGAGGTTTATTAAATTAGGAAAAAAAAAAATTTGGAAACCACTGAGTACAACAGAACAAGTCTGATTAAGATATCTTATCATCTGCCTTTGTATATTGTCGAACAGGTGTTTTTTGTTTTTTTTTATTATTATCATGAGTCCTTATTATTGCCTTAAAGTTAAATTTTAGTTGTGAGAACAGTCCTATATATTGTCTGCATCCAAATATAAAGCATTTAGGAAGTACGGCTGGTGTGCTGTCAGCATGATAGCTGTTGTGAACAATACTAGTTGTGAAAAGCATGTGAATAATTAGGATGCTATGAATGAGTTAGGAGAATAAGGCTGTACCGCTGCAAACTAGTTCTGTTTTTCAAGTTTCTAAGACAGTAAGAATCAGATGCAGCAGATCAAGTTGATATTTATATAGATCAGCAATGAAATAGACTGCAAAACGTCACTAGCCAAACTATCATGAAAATGGATAATTTGTCCATTTAAGTGCTGCAGTCAACATTTGACTTAACATCTTTTTTGTTTCTGCATTGCCTCCCTGAAAAAAACATCTACTTGTGTTGTCAAAAGTATCAAAAATCAGATACTAATTGATATTAAAATATTAATATTGATACTAGATTCTCATTGGAGGAGGTGTTGATATAAAAAAAAATCTTTCACACACACAGAGGACAGAAATGAACCTCTCCTGAATAGCTTTAGAATGATCTTGAGAACAAGTATAAGAGTATAAAATGTTTTTTTAGTATCATGTTAACACCATGTACCATTCTATCCAACAGCTTTTGCTCTCCTGTTGTTCTCCAGTGAATTCCTGTCAAACAGTGGCCTTTGTTTCCACTTTATGTCTGCTATACATTACATCCTATAGTAGAAGAAATAGGGCAGGAGCAGGGCTGGGGTGCTGCAGAGCTGTGGCCTTGTTTTCAGGGCTCAAACTTGTGCAGAGCAGCGAGTTTGGAAAATCATCTGGTAGTAATAAGGACGCTGCATGGCTACCGTGAGTCACCCGCGCACGCCCACCGCACTATTACGGCCTCATTTAGAGCGCACATGCATTTGATCATTACTGTACAAGCCAGGGAGCTGCCCATATGTAAAACTGTACATGATGCACACTAACATGGCACTGAATTATGAATAGGATTGGGAATCAAAATAGTAATTATCATAACAAGTTAAAGGTGCACCATGTAATTTTTCTGTTGAACAGTCCACCACCTGCTTGTCTCTATGGAGATGTCACTTAGCTATCTTGCATTTATTCAATGACATGTGAAAATTAGTGTTTTCACACACACACATATGTCTGTATCTATATCTATATCTATATCTACCTATCTGACCTTGCCACATCTTGAGCTATAATTAGCAAAAAAATAATAATAAATAAATAATAAATAAATAACAACAAACAAAAAAAACAACAACAACAAAAAAACATCTGGACTAGAGTAACACTTCACTTCTGGTACATTAGGTTATAATAAATTTCAAAATATATGCAAACCTATTGCTACCAATAATGACTTTCCACATTTTCACTTATAAGTGTAGCGCCTTGAGCTATTATTAGTGTAATGAGGTAATTGGCATGACCTTAATGTGCCTGTAATAATTCCACGTTACTTAAGTAAAAACTAAATCCACAGATTTTTTTGGAAAGCAATACTTTGCATTATGTTTGTTTTTTCACATAAGCCTCTGCCCTTATTGCTGTATTCACTACGACTTTGTAGGACAGACTGCATGTACCAAGACTAATCCTTATCCTTCCGGTGTGACAGAGAGGACAGTGGCTCCATTCTGACTGATTGAATAACTGTAGGAGACTTCCTGTTTACGTCTGTATTCACCTTACACTTTTTTACCATTCTTTTCAATTGTACTTACTTAGCATTAGTAGTTTTCAGTATTTCTAATACTGGTTTTGATGTTGCGCCTTCTTTATCCCTGACAAATAAATCAATATACATTTGTACATGCATCCATTAAGACTACTGACTTGGGGGCAAATTTTTAGTTTTTGTTTTTATTTCAGTCTAAGTCTAAATTTAGGGGACTACAGTGCAGTGCCAGGATATTGTGGATAGTCTTCAGCACGAGCTGGATGATCAACTATAAGCCTATATACAGGTCACTTATTGTTATTCGAGCCACTAGAATTTTAAATGTGAAAATATTAGACAAAAGTTCACCACCTGTCTCAGTGGAGATGTTACTGCTTTACCTTTAATGTTCCACAGTATGGCATTAACCCTATGTACCTTGCATGTATTCAATTAAGGCATCATTGCCTAAAAACTCCTTGAAAAACATGCCTTCTTCCTGTGAGTAGGGCCACCTCTCCACAGATCTGCCCAGTATCTTGGCCTTGTGGTCTCACCTGCTTGCCAGCATACAAATGATCATTTTAATGCTCTACTGTGCAACATTCAAGGTAAAGCAATAACATATACATATATAATGCAATGGCCAACCAATGTCCTGCAATTTTCTTTATAGCCTACACAAGCTTACAGAAGTACTCCATTTTAACATCAGCTTGCATCAAATCTGTTCTAAATGCACCTATATTATTAGTGTTTGAGGCTAATCCACTGCCTTTAATTTTTCTGAACCCCTGTTGAGATCAAAGATGGTTCCCTAGTTATAACCATTTCCATTTGGCCTTGTGGCTGGCGCCTATCCCAACTAAGAACTACTCCATGTTCCTACCACACTCCTCTCTCTCCCACAGTGAAGCAATACATCAGGCTATTATTTAACTTGAACAAAAAACAGTCCTCTTCTTGGCAACTAAACTGATACAGCATTTTTTTTTTTTACATTTCGGTGATAATTTCGCGCGTAAAGGCCATCCATTAGTTCAAAGTCATGTGGTTTTGATTTGGGAGTGAACAGCAGCCAAATGAGCCGTGGCCTGATTCCCAGCCGCTGAGATGTTTCCTCAAAGTCACGACTCGAAGAGGAACGAGATTCTTATCGTGAGGTAAAATGGGCGGCTCAGCGAGGCACAATCTCCCATCTCCCGTGAAGAGATGCAGCAGCAGCAGAAGGCAACTTAAAGCTCTGCACCAGCGCCAAGCTCCCCAGCCCCGCACCCAGCTCCACACTGCGCCCTGACTGGAGAGGACCCCCACCACGAGGCATTAAGTCCAAGAAACAAGACTAAATGAGGACAAGACCAGTGTCCAGCCTATGCACGTCAGGAGAATAATCTAATCCAGTCTAAAATCAATATATTGTTCTTTGTTTAATACTTCTGAAAATGACTATTGTGTTGATTTTATTAGACTTTTAGGCTTATAGAATAACCAGATTTAGTGTTTAATTCCCACATTATACCCATTATTAGTCTATTAATAACAGGCCTATTTTTGAGTCTAGTAGGCTATACTAAATGGGCTTACTCTTTATTATACAGGACCCCTAACCAGTCTCATGCCAACATTAAAAGTAGGTTCAGTGAATCGTTGTAGGGTTATAAAATAAATGAATAAAAAAAACAAACTGATACAACTTCATAAAGGGATACACTGCCACTTTGCTTCTTTCATCCCACACAAAGAGGTGAAATGGAGCTTCAAATTGCCGCATTGTTGGTGCGTGTGTACACTGACCAGGCTCGTGTGTTCCAGGGTTGTCGGACATCTCCAGGACGAGCAGCTCGCGGCCCTCGAAGCTCTCCCCGATGGTGTAGATGCGGCTGATGGTGGGGCACTGCAGCCACACCGACACCAGCGCTTTCCGCATCTCCTCGTAGCGGTGATACTCGAAGGAGATCTCCCCGTCACTGCTGCCGCGGACCATCACCGCGACAGCGCCCAAAAACACGACCCAGAGCAACTGCTTCATCTCGACCCGTCCTCTGTTCTCTCCTAAAGCCGTCTGTCTGTGTGAGGCTCGCACCCAAGCCTTATCTCTGCTGCAGCTTCGCTTTAAGCTATTAATATCCTCCTCTCCCACTCCAAGTGATGCGAGGCTGTACCTGAGCGCACGCTCTTGTAACTAAAACAGCGCAGCACGCACACATCCGGGTAACTCTTTCACAATAACACATAGACAGTGGAGTGAAATGGTTAAATCTTTGTGCTATCGAAATTACACAGCACTGTTTTCTGCAACGTACCATTTTAGTAGCCTTATTTAAATATAATGTGGGATTTTGAAATAAATGACCCATCGCCATTGCATATTGTATTTAGGCTTGTAAGAATTGTTCGTTTCTGGTGCAAGCATCAAAGAGGACAAAAGACTGAAACATAGTCCGAAGGGTTTAATGAGTTCCACGCAGGTAAAGTGAACAATGAAGCACCGGACTCTCCGGAAAAGAATAGGAAGAGAGTCCTGAAATGTTTGTGTTGACAGCTTATATAGGGTCTCCCAATGTGTGTGTGTATGAGAGAGGCAGGTCTTCTTCAGGTCAGCATGTTGTCACAACCTTACGAAAGCTTTAGGCAAAAATCAAACAATGTGATTGCTTTAACATCAAACAATGTGTTTGTTTTAGAGTCAAATAATGTCATTGTTTTATGGCCCTCTCAGGGTGGAGGTCACACAGTCCTTGGTGAACAGGGATGACATAAGAAGTTGCAAGACCAGATCATAGGTGTTATCTTCTTGTCCACAGTCCTTGTAGTCTCCAGCTGGTCTCCATAGCATCCTGGTGATCCCCCCTGCATTCCATATCCACTGTTGGGCAAGAGTTATTTACTCTAGCATTAGTAAATCAAGAACCAGTTTGGAGTAGTGCTGCACTGCTAGAAAAACTTGACAGGCTACTTGGGCCACTGAACTTAAAACCTTGAGGGCAAAGCAACGTTTTGCATCTCTTATATACCCTACCAAATGTTCTGAACTAATGGATCTCCTTATCAACTGGATTATTATTTATCACCACGGTAAAGTGGTCCTCACCTCACAAGAGACCACTTTACCGTGGTACATTATGGCCACAATTGTAACACAATTTCACACTTTCACATGCATTGCATGTAGTTTCACAGTTCACATCATATATTACAGACAGTGATTGAGCTAATAAGCTAGAGTGTGGTAGTAATTCTCAGCTAAAGAATGCAACTTCCTGCTTGGTCCCTGCTTACATCAGGTACATTTACACGTGTGTGAGCAGGATGGAGCAGGGGTGTGTCCTGAGTGCAGTGCAGAGATGGAGTGTCCTTACTAAAACCCTACAGCACCAAAACAAAACTGATCCCTTCCAATCAATACTGACCCATTATTTATTTAAATAGCAGTTGACCATATGCTCCAATAGATTACTGAAGAAAAACACCTACTTACATTGAGCCACAGTTTTATTTAAGAATACAATATAAAAAACCCCAAAACAAAATAAAGGCAATTATGTGTCCAGTCAAACAAGCTTTAAGTGCTCACTGAAATTATTTTTTTTATAGTTAAATACATTTACAACAAACAAATTAGTTTCTTGGGGTAGCAGCTGGTTTAGGCAGTTTCTCCTAATATGCGTTTGACAAATTGCAATTGTGTATTTTGTAATTTCCTTAAAGAGGAAGTGCTAAAGTGCTGAGCCATTCTGAGTCTGATAAAGAAGCAATATATAAAAAGCCAGAACATTTATTCTTCAGTGCCAAACAGAACAGATAATACAGGCATTGTTCATATAATGCAAAAGGCACAATTGCTGATAATGGAAAAATGGTTGTAGTGTATCAAGTCCATTAGCGAGCATGTTACTGTTCTTTCTTGTCGTCCCTTTTGTTCATGAATTTGTTGTACTGGCTGTCCGTATTGAAAAGCTTATCCCACCAGGTGAAGGTAGAGGCGTAGTTCCCGACAAAGTTCATGTGGTGGAAGTCATGGAAACGGGCCCCGGCGTAGAATGGAATTATGTGCATTGGGTTGAGTGGGATGTCATAGCCACTGCAAAGTACAAACACATTTTCATTCATGTATGTGTAGCCCATTAATGCATTATAAATTAAGTGTATGCCCACAGGTTCCTTCCATTGCATTTTTAAATTATTTAAAATGCGCTATCTTACATCACTTTTTCATGTTCTGGCCTGTTAATTTTACGTTTGGTTACGTTTTGGTTCATAGCCAAAATCCTTATGATGGTATTATGGCAATTATCTTTGTTTTGTTATACAAAATGTACCACAAACAATGATTGTCTCTGTGTGTGTATATATATATATATATATATATATATATATATATATATATATATATATATATATATATATATATATATATATATATATATATATATATATATATATATATATATATATATATATATATATATATATATATATATATATATACACACATACACACACTACTGTGTTTTATTGTCCCACCCTACTGGCACAAATCTAGTGTTCTCTGTGGCCCTCTAGTGGTATTCTATAGGCACTACATTAGAAACATAGTAAGTTCATGCAAATATTGAATTTATCATAAATTGACTGTATGAGTTTAATTGATTCACAAATTCAATACACGTGATTGTTGTGATAGATGGCACAGTTCATTATCCCACCTATATGAAAAATATCCAAAAACACCACAAAATCAATATTCGTAATATTTTTCCATAATCATTTCTCTTGCCCTATCTCAGTTTAAACACTGCATGCCTATAAAATGCAGCAATGTCATCTTAAACCTGTATAACTAGGTTTAAGATGATTCCTTGGGTAGGACTGTTGAACTCTATAGCTGGTTGTCTTAGATTTATTCACGGGTAATTAAAGAATTTGAGCAATGTTACTCAATGTGGATGGTGGATAGATGACAGATTTATCCCATAACATTTGCCCTAGCAGGTAGTTCAGTCAATAACAGTGGTTTTGTTTATTTTCTGACCTGTGCACGTCGATAGTCTCCAGCAGACGGAAGGACACCCAGGCCCACAGGAAGAACACGTGGTTACAGAAGATCATGATTCCAATGAAAAAGCCAGCTCCCAGGATGAGAGTCTCCAGAGGGTGGGCATATTCGGCCTGCATCCCAAAGGGAGACTGGGAGGAACAGGAGGAAGGGCAGACAAGATGGATGAAGGGTTATCAGAGGCAGGTCTGTTAATGAGTAACTATACAACATGTTCTACTCACAGTGAACTCATGGTGGACCTTGTGGATGTATTTATAGATCCGGCGATGGTGCAGAAGTCTGTGGAGGAAATAATGCCAGGCGTCCTCCACAACTGCGCAACCAAAGCACTGAGCCAGAATGTATGGCCTGATGAAAGGGCAGAAAAGTGGTATAACTCATTAATAGCTTATTGGATTTCTTAAAAGGCATCAGTTTAGTGTATAAAGCAGCTGTTCTGAAATTATGGTATTGTACCACAAGTACCTCTAGTAGTGACTACTCCTCTTTAAAAATAGAGATTCTATTGGTTTGGGCCTGTCTTACATACTTTAGTATACATCAGGGTAAAAGTACACTTTATTGGTCCCATTGTTAAATGCAAGTAGCAATGGGTACTGCAGTGCAGCGCCTGGAAACACATTGCAAGATCTTGAGCTATGCATATTCATGACTACCTTAGCTGAACGACTTCTTTATCTAAGGTTTTAGTTCAATAGGAGAAAACAGGGTGCCCCGATGGAACCCACCCAAAGACGGGTCTGGGTGGGTTCCACTAAGACCCGGGACGTTGACAATAAGTTTTTCTGTGTTAGGCATTCAGAACCTCCTGCCTGTCTTTACAAATCTCTGACTTCTGGAAATATATCATATGAATACTACTTTCCACTACAAGTAAATTTATTTTCTACCAAAAAACAACTCAATATAAAATTCTGTCTTCTACTCACCAGCGTGGCATTGAGTCCCAGTCATAAGGAATGTTGAAGTACTCTGTAAAGTAGTACGTTCCACATATCAAAGGGAGCTGGATGCAGAAATGGTTGAACAGCAGCATCTTGAAACACCTCCATTGTTTCTCCCATGTCTCTGGCTTATCCTGCAAAACAAAACATTGTCATATTAATTTATTCATTCTTAAAAATTCAATAGAATACAATTTGATTTTGGGGTACACTTATTAATACAACTAGCTGATATTGCAAATTTGCGTACTTGACATGGTTAATGTGGTGCTAATTTATTGGGTTGTTATCAATGTCTGATTCTACATAATCTTATTCTGCTGCTAAGTCATTATTAGGCCCACTAATACTTTTCTTTTAATAAACTTGTTACATAAGAGAAAGCCATATGTATTGTTAATACATCATTAATAAAACCCTTAACAAAACCTTTATTACTGAAAGTTTATTAGGATAATAATTTTTGTACAAAATCATCAAACTAATAAGCAAGTAATATAGAGTTTGTTGATAGAAAAGTGTTAGTAAATGTATTTATCAGCAGAATAAGGTTATTTAGAATAAGACATTAATAAGAGTTGAAGAACTGCTCTGATCGTATGTAGGCAAATTAGCAGCTAGTTTGATGTCATTAAGTACCCTAAAGTAGTATTTAAAAATACCTGCTGAATCTTGTATTTCTGCATAAATGGCAAGAACTGGAAGAGGAAACCGGGGAGGCAGAACAGAAAGTAGATGAACTCATGGACGATGAGAGAGCCCCAGGTGGCGATCTGAAACTTGGTGTAGTTGTCCAGCATGTAGCCCCATGCCTGTTTGAGCGGCGGCTGGAGGGGGTTAGGAGGGAGGAATGAGTCCACGTATTCGACTGCCAGGAAGGCATTGCTCAAAATGTCCACTGAAGAGTTTCCTGCCATGATGGAGACTGGAAGATGATCGGTCTGGACAGAGGCTGGACGAGGAGATATAATGTTACACAAAGGCTGTTACATGTCCAGTGACAGTTTCATTACTGCATGGTGCCATGGCTTAGTAATCAGGTCAATGGCTGTAATAAAACTTCACTCCAGTAGTACAGGATATGAAGAAGGGTACATTTATGGAAACTATGTTGATATTTTCTTGTGCTGCTTATTACTAATTTCTGACTAAATTAATGACTATTTTGTATTTATTTTGTAATGGTAATGAATGCTCTCCTTAGTGCATCAAAGAGATAAGGAATTGAAAGTCTTCCGTCCTAAACAGAGAATAAGTTCGTTTTGTACCTGAAACGTTCCAGAGTATAGCATTAAACCGTCCATTATGGCTGTTTGCAAACATGCATTCTCACTGGGAGCAGAGTCATCTCTGAACAGATCTGACCAGTAACTATGTCTATGGAGGTCATTTTAAAGCTATACAGTGAAACCTTCCAGACAAAACAAAAACATGTTGGTGGAGACAAGCAGCTGGCGGACCATCCACCATAATGTACTTTTAAGTACTTAATGTACCTTTAACACTGTTGTAAATGTAAGTACAAAGATAACCCAATCTGTCAAAAGACTTCTCCTGAATAACACGAATAACATGAAAACTGCAAAGATAAACAGACACATCACTCATGTTCATGCTACAAATAATCCGATTATTGCCCAAAGCAGTCCATTGCTGAAGGTCTTTGATGGTACAGCAAAACAAATTATTACATTTTGTGCAGAATCTATACTTTACAATTGGGTAGTTTTCCCCTAACACCGACACAAAAGCTCACCTCTGTGCAGCGCTTCCCTCTACCTGCGCGAGACAGACGTCCCGGTGAAGTACGGTAATATGCGAGTCTGTGATTGGTGGAGAGGGGCGGAGACGGCCGGAGGAGAGCTCTGATTGGACAGTGGGATGGAGTGATGATAGTGAGAGGGAGGGACTTTGGAGCAAAGGCCAATCAGAGGCCGCGCAGAGGCTGGTGGCTCACAGTCACTGACTGAAGAGATGGTGGTGTGGATATTGTGTGGATTGTGTGCTTAAATAAAATCAAATTAACCATAGGATTCATCTAATATAGAAAAACAATTATAACAAAAACAGACAAAATACTTTTCATTATTTTACTGATTTGGCAAAGTTTAAAAACAGCATTTATCATTTCACAGCTTTAAATACAAGAAGCATATTTATTAATAATATTATAAAACAAGTAATGAAATGATTCATAGTCATTAGCTTACATGACATTCCTAAATACACTGACAAGAACAGCGATACCAGTTACTATAGCATTTTCAATATAGCAAGAAAAGTAAGAAAGATACAGGAGTAAATGCTAACAGTAGGTTTGGTCACTTTGCAGAAAGAGAAAACACATTTGTTATGTAAATATAAGATGGCGAAAATGAGGAGACAGCTAGAAAATTGGCACATTCATAGTACGTCAGTGTGCGGTTATACAGTTGCTACACCAAGGACAGGGTACTGTCAGAGAAGACAGGAGAGTTAGGGACATGCATCAAGTTCAGGCGTCTATTGTCATGAATGGCACAGTACGCCGCCATATAACCACACGGTGCTGATCCAAATGGCTGCTCACCTTAATATACCTCTCCCTCTCAGTCAATGCTTTTGGCAACAGGAAGTAATGATCTTTAACCAGAACAATCAATATTCCAGTTAGTCTTTTATAAATAAATATACAATGTTATAAGCATCTTCTTGCTTTTCATTTGACAGTTCTAAATCATGCAGGCTGACTCAACCAGCACCAACCTCTGTCCTTTAAAGTATTTCTTCATGACAAAACAAAGGCTGTCTGGAGCCATACTCCGTCCCATAACAGTACTGAGGCATAGCAAAGTTCAAGAGCAGGAAGAGGAAGCGACATTCAGGCTCTCCACAGGCACACTGCAACACTGTAAAGGTCAGAGGTCAGACATGCGCTGTCAGAGAGGGAGTCACCACCACACCAGACTCACAGCACAGAGCACTAACATATGCTCACTTGTGCAAGCAAAGAGCACCTGTAATGCAAGTATCCAAGCGCACACGCTCACGCACACACTCACACACACGCTCACACACATACACAAACACACACATACAATCAGATGGAACAGAGGAGAAACAGTTCAGTCCCAAGTGGTCCTTTGGCCTTCCTCTTCCCTAAATAGTTCAGTGGTCTTCGTCAGAGCTGGTTTATGGTAACATCATGAATGTTAGTGTATCTTTGCAGTTTTAGTAGCTTCATATCAGTAGCATTTCCATGGCACTACAGTGGTACAGTGGTGCTAAAAACTGGTTTGGCCAGTCACAACTGCAGTCCTGCCACAAGGGCATTAAAACACGAGTATAACACCCACTTTGATCCATCTTCTTCAGTAAGTGCAAAAATCTTCAACATTCTTGTCATTCTTCATCTTCATTGGTGCCTGTGCTAGTGCTGCCCAATATCCAATCATTGGCATTGTAGACAGATCCAAGATCAGTATTCAATATGAGAATACATTCTACTCCAGGTTGGTGTCAAGAGTCCCCATCAGTCATAAGGGTTTATCTATCACGGTTACACCTGGAGAGAAGTGAATCAAAAGGAATGTTAATTCACAGGATACCGGCTGTTGTGATAGTTGACCGTTATGTGAAAAATCTAAATGTTGTCTACACACCTGCATAACTTCTCCCTGTGCTCATGCATGTGGGTAAAAGGGTCCACTTGTCTGTGCCAGGATTGTAAAACTCCACAGAGGCTAAATTGCAGCTGCCATCATCTCCTCCCACCACGTACAGCAGGTTGTTTACCGCACACACACCTAGACATTACCAAAGTAAAAACTGTTAAATGCTAAAATGCATTTCTTATAAAGTATGACTGTGACAGGAGTGTCTTTACCTGCATTCCTCCGACACATGTTCATGTCCGCCACCTGCCGCCAACTGTTAGAGGCGGGGTCATAAACTTCACAGCTTTTCCGAACCAAGGGGCCATCATGTCCCCCCACAGCATATAGTAAACCTTTCAACACTCCCACTCCTAAAGAGGTTTATGTAGTAAGACAATACAATTAATGCAGTGTGCAGTTACAATGTTTGTCAATATAATACATTCTTATAAGGCATGCAATTAAGTTAATATTTTCTGCCGTATGGATGGATGGAGGTATCAGTATTGACACAGAAGATTGAATTTACTGTTAATTATGAGTAGGTACATTAGTTGGTATTGCCAATGCATCTATAAAGTTTTTGATCATTACAATAAGGACTAACAGATTCTGAATCAAGATCCAAAAGTCAAAACTTTACAAAAATCACAGTTACACATCAAACGGAATCCAACTATTTGACTATTAATAGAAAACCAAGTCATATCGCACAACAGTATTTTTCAGTGGAAAAATGTGAAAATGAATATAACTGCAATATAGTCTTTGCAAAAATATCTTGAAAAGTTGGTACCAAAAGAGGATATGTAAATGAAGGGTGGGCGATTGAGAAAAAAACAACCCACAGTATAATTATCCACAGAAGTGCAAACATTTTTTAACCCATTTATATTTTTTTCCATTTAATTTTTGCCGCATTTTTCCTATACACAATATACTCAATCAGTTCAGCTGTTGCATATCTTCAAAACAACATTCACAGCACAACCCATTTTCTGCCCAACTCTAATATGAACTAATAATATACGATTTGAAATCTAAATTGTCATTTTAACCTCTCCTATTGGTTCTTAGTCCTTGACATGTAATTGCTGTATATATAAATTCACGCACCTGCTCCACTCCGCCTTGTGCCCATCTCAGCGATGTAGCTCCATGTGTTACTTTTTGGATTGTACGCTTCTACGGTGCTCAGACATTGCCTTGTTGCTCCGTCATAACCTCCAACAGCATAAAGGATTCCTACAAAATAGAAACAATAAATCAAATTAGGGCTGCAAATAAGAATTATTTTAGTAGTTGCTTGGTCACTGACTATAAAATGCAATTATTCCTTACAATTGTCACAAAAAGTCACAATTATTCCGATTAATGATTACAGCCCTGAATCAAAAACATAACTCAATTAAAATAAACATATGGTACCAGCTGAAAAAAAAAGAACAGACCATTTCTTTCAAAGCCCATCTTCGATCTAATTTTAACTTCTCTGGTAACAGTGTACATATCTTTGCGGGTACCCAAGACTACAATGTGTTATTTTTATCCCTCTCTTTTATCTATTTTTAACTTGAATGAGAACACGGTAATAGTATTCACCATTAACAACGCCGACGCCCACACTGCTACGGCGAGTGCTCATGGGCAGAACATGGAACCACTCGTCTGTTTTTGAATTGTAGGCTTCAACTGTGGACAGACCTAAAAAAACATTTAGATAATATATTACTGATAGAATTTTTTTAATGATAATAACATAACTTTTTAAATTTTATTTACAAAAATGAACAGAACACCAAATAAAAGAATGACAGTTATTCATAGATATTTTGCACTATACAATATCACTTGTTCATCTGAGCATAAAACAGCTCTCTCCATTGTGAAAGGTCAGGTAAACAATCCCAAAGTTGTGGAGCAGGTTGACTTTTGACAAAGTTTAAGTCCAAACTGGGGCACATCATGAGGTTAAATTGTTCACTTTTACTCTCTAAGACCCTCTAGCAGTCTGTGCACAACACTATTTAAATCAAAAAATACATTTTCCTCAAATTTCACTAGTATATCGCAACATCGTGGACTACACAATATATCGCAATCAAATAAAAATCGCTAGTTTGCAATTATCAAATCACAAAGAACAATATAGCTTGCCTTTTATAGAATAATCTTGTTGTACCTGTAGTTTCAATGTTATGAAATGCATGGTATACATGTATTAGTTCATCAGTTCAAACTGAAGTTATTTGCAATATATATATATCAAATCACATATTTAATCGAGATTTTTATGACTGATTTTTTTTTTTTTTACCAATGATAAGACAATGATTGAAAATAACAAAGCTAATTAATCTAAAAAGGGTTTGTGTAAAAGTTTTTACTATACACAATTCAAAGGGCCAGAACAATGAAACCACATGGGACAGTCAATCAAAATCTTACAGATAGGACCATATCACACCTGATGTTAAACCTTTTTTGTAGCCTCCGCACAATTAAATAATTGAATTCATCTAAATATCCATTATAAGTTATTCATTCAACACTCTACAGCTCAAATTTTACAGTATTACAAAAACACTCTCCCAACTATTGCAAAGAAAACCTATTATTACTATTGAGTCTAGCCCTGTCACGATAACACATTTTGAAGTATGATATATCGCTACAGAGAGATAATGCGATAAACCTGAAACAATTTTATGGCACTGATACAATACAATGATACAAGATAATCCCAGTAAACTATTTTTAAATAGACAGTATTATTTGTTGCAGCTCATGCCTTTTAATCAAAGAATGAACCAATAATTCCCTCTACAGCTCAAATCTTATTTTAGTACAACAAAAATACCTAAAGTCTCCCCACTTTTGCAAAGAAATTGTACACACAATCAATCAATCATTTACTGAACAAAGTCAATATAGTGAGTATTATGATAGGCCTAATTGAGCCTCAAAATATACTGCCCCATCTATCTTTTATTGAACAATTTGTTATATAGTAATTATCATTAGTAAGTATTTTAAACCATCATCTATTCTGGATGTCAGATGCTGTATACACTAGAAAAAACTGTCAATACCATTTAAAAAAAAACAAAAAACATGTTTGATATCACAGTTTAATCAAGTTTGTAACCTGACATACTATTACACCACTACATATAAGTAGAAGTTTACCTGTGCTGCCATCGAAGCCTCCCACAGCGTACAGCAGTCCATTCATCACCGCTGCTCCGAGTGTGGAGCGGCGATCCTGCATACTGTTCACACTGGTCCAGCGGTCCATCATGGGGTCATAACAATCCACTGTCCGAACTCGCAAAGAGCCATTGAAACCACCAACCGCATATACACAGCCACTCACATACACAACACCTGAGACAGAAGTACATTAAAAGTTTTAGTAATCTACAATATCGGGGGGAAAAAAGCTATTCAGAATGTCCCAACATTCCCTGAGACACAAAGTAAGTCAGTTTGTTACTACTTGTACAGACCTTTTTGAGCAAGACATTGTTGACAATGATGATGACATAATACAGCTTGTGACTAATGATTAATGGTCTTTATACCAAGTGGAAAAGATACATCCTCACAAAACATTGTGACTTAAACCTTTGAACAATATTGAAGTAGTTGTATCTACACTAGATAGACATCCAAGTTATCAAGCTAGGCTATACAGTATAAAGGACAAAAATAAAGATTATTAACATCAGGTACATTTAAAAATCAGATCAGTAGAAAATAATTAAATAATAATAATTAGATCAGATTTTTTGGAGTGAGTTTAAGAGAATCATCAACACACCTGGTGACATGTGTCCGTTAATTAGTGAGTAGTTTTAGAGTAACTGTTGTATTTGAAAGACACAGCGCAATTAGTTATTATCTTTCATTAATTTTCATAGCCACTGTTTAGAGCTCATTAAGTCAGTTTATTTTTCTTTGTTCCATTTCAAACATTTCTCATGTAATCCGCCATGTCAATGACGCTCAATGGAACTCAGGGAGATAAGACTAGGCCCCAGACTATATGTCTTTGTACACTATTGGAAAAACATGTAATTTTAGCTGGCTATGCTGCTGAAACACTATAAGCTGCCTATTAATATGGTAACAGTGCATTCTTATTGGAAGTTAGGTCTGCAACTAATGATTAGTTTAGTAGCCTACTAGTATTATTTCTATTGTACATTGAGATTTTATATATATTATACTGCGGACCTCCCTGTAGCGATATATCATACTTCAAAATGTGTTATCGTGACAGGGCTAGCCTCAATAGTAATAGGTCCAGAGCCCTGTGGTGAGCTGACCAGCTCCTGCTGGTTCTGCTCAAAGCCAGGCTCAAGACCAGAGGTGACAGTCTTTTCTATGGCAGCTCCCAGACTATGAGAGCCTCCCTCTACCTGTCAGATCCTCTCAGTCTTTAACATAGTTTAAGGCTTGACTGAAAAACCCAACTTTCCTCCCTGGCATTTAATAGTAGTTAGACATCTTGGTGTTCTTTTTGTACTTTTCCTATGTATCATGTGATCTGTATATCTGTTTTTGTTGACTTTTATATGAAACACTTCAGGCAACAGAAGTTGTTTTTATATGAGCTATGTAAATAAACCTGAATTGAATAGAATATTTGTAACCACATAAAGTTGCAATGTGGTGACTGAAGACTTCTAGAAAGAAGGTGAATTTTTTTAAATTTAATAATGCTACCGTGTTTGTTCCTGTTGGCCCTATCGTACGTGATACAAACTGATCTCAATGAAGAAAGACATTTCCACAGAGTATCAAAAAATGTCACATACGATTGAATTTTTCTTGTGTTAACACTCACACAATTCAACCAAGGCATTCACAAACACACTTTTCCTGTACAGGTAACATAAAGGTGTACTTTGATGGCAACAGACTGCAGAAATAAATTACTGTTTTAGTAGTCTACATGTTATTACTATGGGGTTACCGTGTATCCGCTCAACAGAATGCCATGCATGTCACCAGATCTGCAGCATTTTATTTCATCCAAAAGGCATTGTTTGTCTTTTTGCTTACTCAACTCAATCCCTGGAAGCCCTTTGCTCTCCTGTAATCCATACTGAACTGCTCAGTGTTATAAGAGTCTAGTAATCCACCCTGAAACATATGGTGTGGAAATATCACATACACCAACCATATATATACCACATATTTTCTATATAATCACCCCCGGCAAAAACATGGCAGTTATTAGGCTCGTTATTCAAATCACAATTATTTCAAACAAACTAATATATTTAATTTTTTATATTTTACAGGGCCGAAAGAGCGAGTTAAGTAAATTCATTGTACTTTGGATTACAACATTTTTTGTAATTTATTGAAGTAATAATTTAAATTAATAATATATATATATTTTTTATTGCACAGCTCTACATGGGTTGTAATACAGTTTAAGTTAATATTACAGCATCCTACCTGCTCTGCATCTCCTCGTGGGAAGCTCAGCGACTTGGTACCACCTCTGTTCCTCAAAGTCATAACATTCCACGCTTCTGATGGCCTTGGGAGCTTGTCCTCCAACTACAACCATCACCTACAAATAACCAAAACATCAATACTC
This sequence comes from Periophthalmus modestus, assembly GCA_019594935.1. Classification (NCBI taxonomy): domain Eukaryota; kingdom Metazoa; phylum Chordata; class Actinopteri; order Gobiiformes; family Gobiidae; genus Periophthalmus; species Periophthalmus modestus. Next base: position 13,087,470 of record JAIEZT010001373.1, on the reverse strand, counting down.
TAATCTATCAAGTAGTAGTAGCGTTAGGATTGTGCTTGGAACCATTTTTCACCTTGGGACAGCAGGCTGGAGTCCTCATCCGAGTGCGTGCAGTTTTCATCAAAGCTCTCTGATCGGCTGGTAGCAGGTGATACTTCATAGCCTCAATCAGGTAGTCTTTGCATGCACTGCTGTTTTTAATCAGAGACTCCTCCTCCACGCGCTGAAACAAGAGGAAAAATTAACAAAACACAATAATGACAAAAATGGCTTCAATAATGTCAACATATAGCATCCTATAATCAACCATCAGAAATAGTAGGAGTTTCTCAAATGATTGTAGCTGCTATGGCGTTTGCTGTTTTACTGTCAGTTGTTATCGTGGTTTCAGAGTATGGACAGTGTTCATGTCCTTGAATTAATCGTATGTCATAATTTCAGATGGTGGGCAGGGGCCTATATATCTCTGTATGAGATTAACTGTGTTTGAAAGAAATATGCAGACTATGCAGTTGAACCTTATCCTTATTTGTTAGGGATTGGCTCTAGAAACTTGCCATATTAATCTTATCCCTTAAATTGAATTGACAAAATGCCATCTACTGGGTTTATTAATTGCACCACTTGCTGAAGCCATTGTGAACTTGTGCCAGTTTTGTTTTCATGTTGATAGGCCCAGTAATTAGGTATTAATCATAAACCCGGTTCATAACATCAGCAATATGACATTAACGTTAAATAATTAATTCCACCATAGAATTCTGACCAGTCCTGCAGCTCAGTTTCAAACTACAGGGATCCTACAATCTTGAGAAATAACATAAATGGAACCTTTTGAATTTATTGGGTAAGTCAGGTCACATTAGGTACTAAGGATCTTTACTACTTACTTTCCTATATGACAGCTACTACATATTGAATATCTGCATTAATACGAAAACTGTAATAAGCCACACTTACTTGCACCAGATACTCTCTGGACAGAAGTGGCAAACGCACATGTTCCATCAGATGAGCCAAGTGTTCTTGACGAACATCCTTATCATGATTAACCCAAGCAATTACAGCCTCAAAAACCTGTGAAATATCACTAGATTAGAACACCTGAAAATACAGAAGAACATATAGTGCTCTTCTTAATGTGGACTACCTTCTCCTCTGTGGGGATAGTGAGCTTATCACTAGCGATGAGGCTCGACACTTGCTCCATGCCCAAATTAAGAAACTCTTCACTTCCAACTACTTCTGTAAAATGTTGCTCTGTAAGCAAAAACAAAAAGTTAACTTTTTAGCCTGCCCAAAAGTAGGTTCTCTTGTTTCCATATTTGCATTAATTACATTGCTCCCATTCTGTCTCAGAGTCTGTTTCACAGCCCCCAACACACAGGGACTTCAGCAGGGCAATAAGAGCTGTCACTCCACACATGCAGTACAAAAATAGAGATTTGAGCACATAAACCTGCGTAGCTGTTGGCCTGGGTTAGCAGCTGGGAGCAGGCGTGCAGGTCAGCGAAGGCTCGGATTCCCAGACAGTTGGACGGATGAAGCTGGGAGCTCAAGAACTCACAACAAGCCTTTTTCACCTCGGTCAGCTGGAGCAGGCCGGCAGCAGGCAGCAAAGCCTGGAGGCACAGGACAGACGGTGGTAGGTGTGGCATTACACACTCTGAATCATACATCAAACTAGGGGCCACACGATTACAGTTTGAGCAATCACATGGTCTTGTCATCCAACAGTCATAGGTCAATTTGTTTAGCTTTATGTATGCATTACCATTACACAGACAAGAGCAATACTGTTTAACAGTCTTTTTAATAAAAGTACAACAAATGTAATAAATAAAAGTAAAAGCATATAAATGCATATTCATATACATATACTGCTGTCAGCAGTTGGCTGAATTAAACTTGCTGAATGGGTCCAGAGGACACTCATGCTCTATTGGCACATTTACCTGCACATTGTCCTCTGTGACCTGAATCTCTGCTGTGTAAATGTAGTCCACCAGCAGCCCCAGAGTCCAACCATCCATCTCCTTAATCCTCACTCTCTTGGCTCGGCTCTCGGTCATCTCCCCTAGACCAGCACACACGTCGGCAGGGTGTCAAGGGATAAGGGCACTAAACAGGATACTTAATAGGGGAGTCCTCACCTGTGAACATGGCATGGAAGTAGGAGCTCCCAGCTGCTAGAACCACCCTGTGAGCAGATATCTCCACGTCTTCTGCTACTATGGTGACGTCACACAGGAGGCTCTGGCTGCAACACCAAACAACAGCATTTAATATGTAGTATAGTATATGCATAGTGCTGTGCTACAGCAGACAGGGATAACGTGGGAAAATAAAGTTCTGCTTACCTGCGCAGCTCGTTCATGACTTTGAAAGCCTTCCTCATGTGCCGAGGGTTTAGTGTCACAGGACCCTGCCTCTCCACTCCATCCTCTTTGTCACTCAGAGAGTGCGGACACAGTCTAGTGCACCTGTCAGCAGTAGATATACAAGCCATAACAAATAAGAGATTGTTAGTCACTACCCAGCAATATAAACAAATGGAATTGACTTTTCACATGAGCGACATGCCAAAATGAATCCCTTTTCGTTCTTTCATCATGTAGTTTGTATTTGTATGCCATTGATAAGATGTAATTCTAGCCATCTGCTGCCTCTAAGAGCTCATTCAATCACTTTACTGTGATTGGGTAAGTCCACCTGTCTCTCAGAATGACAGAGTCTGACCAATAGCCAGCTTCTGCTGGTTGGCGGCACATTTGTAACAAAAAGAATTTCCCCTTGGGGATGAATAAAAGTCATTCTGATTCTGAATAGGGTCACATGCCATATTTTGCACTACAGCACTATTTTGAATTACTACTAGTAGCTCTACTTACTCCAAGTTAAAAAGATAATAAAGCTACTATATATGATGATCTAAATTGTGACATATGCTTCACAAAATTCATATTTTCATTGCAATATTGATCACACTAAAAATTTTAAGTTGAATTATTCATGTTTCAAAAGCTAGACCCTTATGCCAATTAAATTATTTCAACCTATATGTTCTCTTTGACTTAGTGTGATTAATGTGACCCTGACATGACCAGGTCCAACCTCTCTCTCTGTGACTGTAACAGAGGTGATTTCAGCACTATGGAGTTTTAGATGGAGAGGCCCAAGATCACTTCAGGAGACACATTATAATGTTATGGATTCATATATATCCGTCCCAAATGTATTCTCACGTGGCACTTGTTTTCTGTCATCAGCACACCCACACACACACATGTCTGAGAGCGGTTAACAAGCTCTGACTGAGCCACAACACACACACCTCCATTATCCCAACAAACACACGCTGTGCACGGCGGCACGTCTGTAAACGCCTCACGGACAGATTCGCCCTCCATGTCCGTGCAGCAGCCCTCGAGCCCCGGTCAGAGAACACCGGGCTGGCCGCTGTCTCTGTCAATGCGGCACCATCAGTCAAGGCGCCGCTGGAAACGTCAACACAAGTACACGCAGACACACGGAGCGTTTGTACTCACAGCGGATGACTGTCCATGATTCTGGGTTTTTTTAGCGGCTGAAAACTTGGTACAGCTGCATGCACCATTCCATATCCACCATGAGGGCTACTGGGGGGCAGAATTCAAGCGCAAATCCATGCCACGATCCCGACTTCAGAGGCGGCGAGACGGGCGGACGGTAGCCCCATGAAAGCAGCAGCGGCGGCGGTGACACTGTGTACGACCACGCTCCGAACAGCCCGGCTGCTCCACACCGGCCCACCGCTTCTTCTCGGGCGCACACAAGAATCCAGGCGCCGCGGGGAAAAGGGGCGATTGGGCACGTTTTAGCCCCTGATCCTCCCAGGTGAATACGAGTACGAGAGACAGACGGACAGCGCTACCTGTTATTTTCCAATTGCTGATTAAAACGCACAAACAAGGACATGACGGCAAAGACGGCACCGCGAGCAGCCAAGGCGTCCCAAAGAAAGCACTGTCTCCCTCTATCTGTGGAAGACTGGCCCCTGAACAAGATGAATCATGAGCATTTATGCATTTTTCTTATGTTAAATCACAGAATATATACACGTAATTAGTATATTATATTATTAGTATAGTTTTATGTTGCTCCATACCAAAGCAAGTTAGTGATTTGTGTTCACTAACAATGGCAACACACATATTTTTGACTCTGATTTTTATAATATATGCAAAAAAAAAATTTTTATTCATCACTCAATTGATCCACCATGTGTATATATTTAAATATGCGGGCCTCAATGAAAAAGATTTGGACACCCCTGCTCAAACTGATACAAAATGGTTTTGTATTGCACTGTAAGTTAAACAATATTTGACATAAACACACTAGACTTAGCATTTAAACAAATAATGCAAATGAATCTATCACAAGGTCCCCAAGCATCTATATATTTTAACAGTGAAGGCACTTTTTAAGGATTTTTTTACATCTCAGTGCTGTTTATTTTACAATATTTAAACGGACTAGAGGCATGCTTAGATTTCACAGAGCAGGCTGGGTGCTGCTGCTGCTCCTCTCGCCCTTCTTGGAGTGGTATCTCCTTGCTGAAGCTCTCTGATTCCTCTGAGCCTCAGACAGTCCATCTGCTCCCTCCTCGATCATCTGCACAGCCCCTGTCTCTCTCTGTTCAGTCTGTTTGCTCCGCTGTCTGTGCAGGCATGCTCCTCAGCCAGTGCTGGTAGTAACCACGGAAACCATCGATGTGGACCAAATAATTGTTTCTGCGTTTGTACTGCAAACAAAGACACATAGCAACAATAAGAGAAAGAAAACAGCAACAGTGCAGATCATATTTAAAAGATGTACGGGTATCATTTATAGAGGATTTAGCAATTTCCAAATCTCACTTTCAGGGTTGTAAAAAAATTCCTTAACCTCTCAAAACTGAAAAAAATATAGCCTAGGACTTTTGACTTTTCTGAAAGGTTTAGAATTTTCTTTTATCTCCCATTACAGAGCAGGTATAAAATCACATGTAATTCTAAAGTACGTAGGACTAAGTTTTTTTTTTATATATATATATTTTTTACTTTAATATAACAGCATATGACAATATCACTTATTACATCTTCAAATGTTTGACATGTACAGTCAAAGTAATATAATGGTAGCCTAGAAGGTCAAGGAGTCATCGAGATATTGAGCTGTCGTTTTGTTTTGATGTAGACTTTTTTTTATACCCTGTACAATGTAATTAAATATAGAACATGCTGTGTTTATTTTACCTGGTCATAGTTTGGAGGATACTGAGCAGCGAACTCTAGCTGCCTGATGATAACTTCATTAGGCCACACCTCCTTCTCCTTCATCAGTAACAGAAGCTTTTTCAAGTAAATATAATCTAATCTGCGAGTTGCTCGACCAATCAGAGCAGAAAATACATGGACATTTGGCCTTAGTCCCAACTCCTGTGAAAAATACACAACTATGAGGCATTACAACTACTAGAGTCTGTGCATTATGATGAAAAAAAGGTGTTGATACCTCCATGTTGCCAAGTAACTGTAGAGCGTCCTTCTCTTGGTCACAGCCCAAAGCCAGACATCCAAATGTCTGCACATTCATGCTCACATGACGCTGACCCATAGTACTTAGCACAGCCTGTGACATGTTACACATCAATATATATTATTATTTATCTTAATCCAAATATGGGCATGTAATAAGTAGAAATAGCAGTGTAATAGAAATGGTGTTTGTTCAGTACAATAAAATAATACTGCTACTTGTCATAATATAAAAATAACACCTTTCACTCCATACAGTATACAGGTATAGATCCATTTCTGTTGGATAAGAACAATGAGGAAGAAACTGCTATGGGCAAACAATTGTATCCAAGACACTGCTGGATGAAAACCATGTGGAAACAACTGCTAGTGACAGTGGCTATGTTCATATGCACACCTAAATCTGATTATTATCTGATTTCTGGACCTTTAAGTTTATTTAAATGACATGTAAACTGCCAAGCCTGATGTGAGGGATCAGAAGGACCATGATCATTTATTGTGCGCTTGTAACTGCAGCCACTGACTACCTACAGTTGTTTCTGTCGTGGTTCAGCGTGAAAGTGTGAGGAAAATCAGAAATATGTTGAACTCATGGTTCATAAAACTTCATTACAAAATATAAAGAAGTAGTATCACCACATGGTAAAATGAAGAAAATAGTTAAAAAAAAAAAAAAGTCAGTAGTTTATTGTATAACACCAGTACACCAAAGTGTGTATTACTGATCTTTTTTTTAGTATCACAATAAGGTTTGAAATTTGAGGACTGGACAATATAAGGTGGAAAAATAGCATGAGGCAAAACAAATAGCATAGAGAATCAGCATACTTTATAATTTCAATATCTCACCTGCGCCGTCTCCATATCTCCTGCTTTAGCTGCTCTGCGGATCACAGAGTTAAAGAAGGCTGTGTCTAGTTTGACCTGGTGCTGCTTGGCTGTTCTCAAGAGAAGGGAGAGGGCCTGTGGGCTCGGCTCCACCATGTCTGCCAACAGGGTCAGAGTCTTCAGGTCTGGTTTGAGTCTTCTGACCTCCATACTTTGCAGAAAGCCCTGAGCTCCTCCAATGAGAGCCAGTCGATCTGAAACATTCTCTGCGGCACACAAGGAGACCACCCCAGCATTTTTACCTTCAAATACATCCAATAAGTTAGGGCTACTAAAGTTCTCCTCAACATTAGCAGCTGGTGATTGTATTTGATGATCTGATAAGTGAATAAGTGCTTCGTCTTGTTTGATTACAGGGTTAGGAGTCTTTGGTTCTGATTGGATAAACAGTTGCTTTTCTAAAACATCTACATCAATCTTGTTTGCAAGCAATGGAGTCCTTTTCTTTGGTCTGTCTGTCTTAGGAGTCTCGATCGGGCTGAGCAGCACAACAGAGGCCAGAGCTGGGTCCCCTATCCCACAATCCCTTGCAGCGCGCAGCAGGAGGGTGTAGTTCTTTGAGTCTGGTTGTATACCAGATAGCAACATTTGACGCCATATCTGAAAAAAATAATGTAAATGAACATTTGTAGAAGACATAAAAAATAATTTTAAAAGAGGGATGTTTGTTTGAGCCAAAATGGTAACACAACGCTGCTGAATCCTATGTGTATAACAGATTAAGTAAAAAAGAAAAAAAAAAAAATAGTGCAGAGCAGTGACTGTTTCTAGTTTGTGAATTTTTTTCACTGAGAAAGGAAAAAAAACCTGATTCTGATTCTGGTTGTGGGTCTATAGGGGTTAGAGGATAACAAGATTCTTCAGAGCAGTATATAGAATATAGAAAATATTTTATTCTTGCATTAGTTTTGCCGTTCATGTTTCAGTCTTGGCTCAAATGTCAATGCTTCTGGATGTGTTTAAATTGTGCACTGTGCACTGTGAACTGAATCTACAAACACCAACTTTGCCTGTTCTCAAATCGTGGAGGCCTAATAACTTCAGGAAACGCTCAACCAAATAAGCTCATGTTGTTACCTGCAGTGTCAGTCTGAACCCATTGTCTTTGTCCTTCACACAGCCCATCAGGAGGTAGTGAAATGTCTCCTGAGTCGCAACGTGGCCGTTCTCCAGCATCTCCTGTACACACACAACAGAAAGTTTTAATAAAGCTTTCCATCAGTATCCACATATACGCACAATATATCCATGCGTGTACCCTGAGAGTGTGCAGGCAGGCTTGGAGGTGGTTAGTGACTGCATGGGCTTTAAGAAGAGCATGGTACGTGATGGTGCTGAGGGGGTAGTTTTTACGGCGCAGTTCTTGTTCCAGCTTCAGAGCCTGGTGGAGCCCGGCCTCTTTGGAAGGGCACTCGGCGCAGGCATTAAACAGAGCCGTGTAGGTCGCATCCAAAGGCTCCAGGCCACGCTTTTTCATCTTTGAAGGACAGGAAAGTTTAAGAGTAATTTTTGTGTTTTTAAATTTTTTTATTATGTAAAATAAGTAACTCTAATTAATTTTATGACCATTTGTAATCCATTTTTTGACCAGTTAAAAGCAGCAAGTCTAAACCAGTCTACAAAATATTAATTATAACCAATGTTGTGTAAAATAAAGTCTAATTTTTCTACCTTAGGCAAGACACTTCACCCACATTGCCCATGCATCAGTGTGGTGTGTGAGTGACACTTCTATCAAATGCATCAATACTATTATTATATACTACTACCCTATTACAAATATGAACTACTGGCTGTTGCATTCATTTTCAAGAAAAACTACATCCTCAGGCCCCATATGCCTTTTTATTTTTCCTGATGCACAGCTTGCCTAGGAAGTTGTAAAGCTGAAGTGATATTAAGTAGCATACATCATTATAGAGTTTGAAAGCCTTCTTGAGCTGCCCCGCACGTCCACAGCCTCCGATCAGCACACTATAGTTGAACTCCTCGGGCTGCAGCCTCTCTCCCTGTAACATGTCTCCACTGAACAGGTCCAGAGCCTCTTGGAGCTGGGACAGGAACACAATGTCAAAAGACAGAAATGCTAAAATATTAGGTAGATGAAAAAGATTATATAGATGAGAAAGTTTAAGGGTGCGTTCACACTTGTGCTGGTTTAGCCCTGGTTTGAGCACATTTTAGTCCTGATGTAGACATGTTTTGGTTACGTTCTAGTCCTTGTTTAGTTCTGGTCCAGGTTTAGTTCTGGGTTTAGTGTGAACATAAGACTCTGGACAAGAAGTGCTGCACCTAACAATTATTTCAATAGTTACCTTGTCAGAGATACATTTTTCGATTAGTCAACTAGTCAAACAATTATTTTTATTGTGCGTTGCGACTGAAGGTTTTTAGATGGATATTAACACAAAGATGTATACCGATGAGTCTGAAATTGTTCATTTAATTTCTTTTTATTTTTTTTAACATTTGAATTTGATAAAGGCATAGGCAACTTGTCATTTTGTTTATTTATGGAGAAAACCCAGATCTTACCTTGCCCTCTTTAATCAGCTTCTTGCACTGTAGAAAGTACCAGTACGGCGTATTGACCCTCCTCTGCCTCCTCACCATCTTCTGTGCATCTCCCTGGTCTTCATCCTCATCCTCTGGGTATCGCATGTCCTCAAGGTACGGGCTGCTTTTTCTGTAAGACCTACGAGAAGACAGGGGCCCAGACAGCAACCCGAACCCCGTCTCTTCCTGCTGCGGGTCGGTCTCGTGAGGTGCGGCTCTCCCTGGTGGGTCCGCGGCCGAGATGGAAAGCGTTCTGGCGGGTACAGACCCTGACATGAGCCGCAGATTGGGCAGGAGGAGGCCGGTGACAGGAGCTAGTGCCCAGACTCCTCGTGTCCCCTGATCTGACCTCCTCACAGCTCCGTGTAAAGTCTTAACACCCAGAGCGATCACAACAGACTGCGCGCTGCCATTACGCACACAGCACATCACGGAGTGAAACATGGTCAGGAAAATGTAAAGGAAAAAACGTAAGATTACTCACACATTTAGTCGCTCGACTGACAGGGCGACGCCATATTGTTTACTAAACACGGAAGGCAAGACTAGTAGAGAGCAGAATTGGATGAAAGCTGCGCTGGTTTTCATTGAATCGACTACATCGTAAATCGATTGCAATGCCTGCGTGGAAGCATGTTCCCATGAATTGAATCATTTACGTTTTATTTCAAAATGTAGTTTGCAACTCTTGTACTGTATAGCCTTTTAGGGCAGGAGTGCATCCCCTTTCACTGGCTTTTAACATAAATGTCTTTAGATTTCTTCTCATTTTAACCCAAGTTTGAATACTTAAAACATAGACATAAGACACAAGTCAAGTTATTAATATTTGCATTGTACATAGTGACCTGCTTTGGCTGTAATTGTTTGTCTTTTCTGTGTTTTGTGTTTGACACTTTGATCAGCTGTAACACTTTTAAAGTGCTTCATAAATAAAGTTTGTATGGTATTTAATATTTGAAATACTTCAATCATGTCCAACAGTGGCTCAGGGTGGTAGAGACTGTATACCACCATTGCCAACCCAAGGCATCTGAGCCTATCACCAATACAATACACTTACTTCTTGTATATTTGCCAGTGCAGTGTCAAATGCTTCTTTACAGCCACAAACCAATGAATGCAGCATTTAACAACACCTGTATTGAAACTGTAAACTTTATTCACTGTAGCACCTTAGTTGAGCACCAATCATCATATATAGAGTCTTGTACAGAGTTAGTATGGTGACAAATGTGGAGGCTGGGCGACATGGCTCTGAAACAAGGTAACTGTGTCGAGCAGTGTTAGTGGGATATCCCTGATGACTGAAGGCAGATCCTCGTGGTGTAAGGGATAGATGACCACGCTCAGGGCTGGACGCTCAGCTGAAAACCTGACACAAAATGATGCATGATTTACAATGTTATACGAGTATTTACAATCATCACAGGTGGGTAAAGTAGCCAATATTTGTACTGAAGTAAAAGTAACTTTTAGATGTTACTTGAGTAGAAGTAAAAAGAAGTGACCCAAATGGTTAGAGAAGTTACTCAGATTTATGATTTAAGTTAATGTAATTAGACAAAATATTAACTAATGCACAAATTCTGGTATTTTCCCAAAGAATGAACAACAAAATATTGACACTAATCATATCTGAAGTTAAGGAGCTGAGTGCAACAGCTGGTCTTAAGTTCAGTCAGTCCTAACTAGAGATAAACTGATCCAGCTTTTTCAGCTCTGATAAAGCTATAGTTTCAAAATCTCTAAGTAAACAAAAATAAAATAAGACAATATTTAATCAAGTAACTACAGAACAGCTTTGAATATAAATTTAAAAAAAAATTCAAGCATTATGAAACTTTCTGGGCCAACTACAACCAATAAGTTGTCTTATTACATAAATGTACATGTCCAATCAGCATATCAATTTATTTACTCAAGTAAGAGTACTTTTACTTCAAACTAAATAATAAGTAATAGTAAAACATGTTGTCAGAAAACTTCTGACAATCATAGAAGTTTTTTTTTCCCCCCAGTCTTACCTTTCTATCAGTGTTTTCTGCAGAGTGCGACAGGCCACCAGAGTCCCTCCCATGAACAGATGGCACATGACCACAAGGCGGCACCGCTCCATGAAGCTCTCTGTGGCAGAAGGGTCAAAAGTCCCACTGCGGGAGATCAGGCAGAGACGACGCAGGAGGGGGCAGCACGACAAGGCTTCAAAGAAAGCACTGTTGGCACTCAAGTATGGCTGCTCTAATCTAAAAAAGAAGGTAAAGCGTAAAAACAATTATGATCAAAAGTAGTCAATATACTCAATGTAATAAGACCTAAATGTATAAATTTCTTAAGCTGAATAGTAAAAAAGTTAACCTGTCACAAATTAAAGTTGTAATGTGTAACTTTTCTGTGCGTGTGTCCGTCACCTTCTGGGTGTGAGGATTGTGTGGGAATTTTCCTAAGCTTAATGGTCACTGGAAGCGTGCGCACTCCACCATGCAGTCTGTGCTTTATACAGCAGCTGGAATCTGCTCACACAAACCCATCACCTGTCGCGTCAGGCCCTCTCCACACCTCCAATTCACCATAAACAGGACCATGCAAAGTGACTCATGAATGAGATTTACCTAAACATGAGCTGATAATGAGTGGGCTTGACCGAGACAGTCCCCACTCACATCTGAGGGAAGGGTTTTCTCTCAGATCCAATTGCTATTTCATCCTCTCCATGTTGGGTCACAGCCGTAGACTATATATTATATATATATAACACCTGCTTAAATGAGGAAATCTGAATGTCATTTTATTATCTTCTGATAATTTCCTGATCAAATGCTGATCAAACACTTCCTCAAACTCTCTTCACTTCTACTCCTCTCCATGAGTGCAATATAGAAACCCTGTAATTGAATAAATTTAAGACATACAAGTTTAACTGCATACTGTGGAACATTTCAAGCAAAGCAATAACAGCTTAATGGAAACAAGTAGATGAGGGACCCTCAACCAAAAAGTTTAATATTTTGTAAAAGGAAATGTGTCCAAAAAACATTGAAGTTAGAGAATTCCAATTCTGAAAACAAATAGCCAGGATATACAGTACATTAAAATGGAGATTCTCACCTGAGTTCTTGCAGCTGTGTGCAGTGTCTAAGCGTCTCCTGTAGAGCTGGAGCATAGTTCATTGTCTTAACCGCTCCGATGTTGGCCAGCGACAACACTTTCAAGTTCTTACAATGTTTGGCCATGTGTACCAGCCCCGTCCCTTTCAGAATTCCCGGGAGTCCAGCCAAAGTCAGGCATCTCAATCTTTTTAAGCCCTCCAGAGCTGCTATATGTGCATCTCCCACTCCCCTCGCCCAAGCGCACATCCCACGGGGTTCTACGCTGCTGCGAGTGCATGGCTCCAGTCTGGGAAGAACCGACACAAAACCAGGACCAATGATCTCCAGTGCCTCTAAGGTCGTACACCCCATTATCAGCTGGGCCAATCCTGAAGTACTGTCCACTGAGGAGGATTGTCCCAAGTCTGGTTTGTAATTCTGAAGGCCTACTCTTGCAGATTTCTTTAAGCCAAGTAAAAGTGATGACGGAGAATTAGTGTTTGAGCTGTTATTTGAATTCACTCCATCTGAAAGTGCACATGCGGGTAAAGTAAGAGAACATAATTTTCTCAAATTAGCCAAACTAGAGCCCAAATGTGTTTCATTATTCAAACCGGGCAACTTTTCGTGGTGATAGTGAGTGTGCATCAAGTTTAAGTGCTTTAAATTCGAGCAGCCAATTGCCAATCGTCTCATAGTGGAGGCTAGTAACTGGTCGTCAATGTTTCGGCAGTCGGAGTACAAAACATGGTTTATTCCGCTCAGGTTTAAGCTAGAGAGCCGAGTAGGATCGCTTACTCCTCCTTCTAAAAGCAATTGGAAAACTTGGGGCCATAGCGCAGGGCACCGGCTGAAGCTCAGATGGTGAGGGCTGTTTCCCCCTAGAGCTAGCTTCAGTGAGGGGGGGTCCAGCCATGTCCTAGGGAGCTGCAGGGCTTCCAGGTCACCCCTCTGTCCCAAGCTCTGGGCCAGGGTTCGAGCAGAGGGCCAATGGGCGGGGTTCGGACCGGGGATGGACACCAGGAAGACTCGGAGACGCTCGGGAATGTGGACACTGAAAACGGCCAGGTACAGGAGCAGCAGGGTCTGGTTCACCTGGAACCAAAATATTAATTACTTCCAACATAAAGTTTGGTGTTTCACCAAGGACCAATTTAGAAACAGAGCATTGTATTAATTATATTAGATCCCAAACATTATATAAAAAAAATAAATATGGCTAAATTTATTTATGAGATAGCAATTCAGAATGTTTCAGAAACTGAAATATATTTTTATTCACATTATGCAGGATTAAGTTTAACTACAGCCAACATGAAAAAGGTATAAATAAATGTCACTAAAATTATTTTTTAGTCTGAGTCTTAAATATGAAAATAAATACAAATTGGATTTTTAGAAACAAGACTTTTACATTTCTTTTTTGATAACAAGTATCCGTGGCATCAATTTGTATATTTACAACTTACTCTTTACACATCATGGTAGCACCCATACCAATAAAAATCGCTTTCAGTCACTGCAGATCCTCTCTCACCTCTCCTGGGGCCAGTCGAGCAGTGAACTCTTCTAGCTGCTGATAATGTGGCACACTGCTCTGCCCCACCATCAGCTGACAGGACACGCCCACGCCCTCTCTGGTCACGTCAGAGATGTCAAACTGTAGCATTAGCCTACAGCAAAAAAGTAAAAAAAGTCTTCAATATTGGTACGCCTTTCTAAAATAGTAATTTTAATCAAACAGTACTGAGGCAGCAGACTGAAAATTCTGTGACTTAATAATACAATCAAATTTTCTTTTGCATTTTAAGATAAGATAAGATAAGATAAGATAAGATAAGATAAGCCTTTATTAGTCCCACAGTGGGGAAATTCCAGCATTGCACCGCACACATAGAACAGAAGGAAATAAAATAAAACAAGATAATAGATAAATAACAAGATAATAGATAAATAGAAATAATTTAAGAAATAGATTCAAGAATAACTCTAATATACACACACACACACACATATATATATACATATAAATATACATCTCCTTAGTAATACAATTCACTGTCACTCAAAATTTGATTCATTGCACAGCTCGACTTGCACTTTTTTTTTTTTTGAGACACCTGCCTTGGTAATAATGAAACCACAACATAACCATGACGTACTTGCGGAGCTGGGCACAATACGGAACAACCCCGTAGCTGGGAGTGAGCAGAGACTGCCTGAGCTCCGACAGTCCACTGAGAGTGTCCACAGCCTCGGAGCTGAGCTGAGATGAGTTGAAGTTGGATGTAACATCAAAGGCCAGGCAGCGCAGAAGAGACAGAGAGGAGAGGAGGTGGGACAAACGGACCGTGGTCAGCCTGCACCCCGTCACGTCCAACTGGGTCACCTGTCTGCAGCGGGACAGGTGCTTCAGAGTGGAACCCGACAGCCAATAACAACCGTTCAGGCTCAGAGACTGCACGTGATTGGACAGCTTCTCAATGGTACGCACCACCGTCATGTCATTGGCCTGTTAGGAAAATACAATTAAAGAACAAATCAAAGTAATTTTAAGCAGCAGGTACAATTAGAAAGTGAGTTATTGACTGGTCTTTTTCTTAAAACAATGACAGCTTTGCCTAGACTATTTAACGGTATGTCACTCATGACTGAAACCTCTGTGGAAGCAGGTGACGTCTCTGGATCCAGTTATACATCTGCTCCAGATCTGTGGCGAGGTTAGCCCATTTACACCAAGAATATATGTTTTTTCAAGGTGGTTGGAGTAATAAAAACATTTGCAATTGTAAAAATGCAAGATTGAAAAGTTGAATCACATACTGTGGAACATTCCCAGGCAAAGCAAAAATATCTCATGGACAAAAGCACGTGATAGACCCCTCCTACTATAAAAGTAAATAGGAGACCATAAACAACTTTTGTACCAGATAATGGTCAGACAAGCAGACTTGTGAGAGCAAGGTCTTGTCATAACAGAGCGTGCGTAGCTTGTGGCAGACATTGGCCACGTTGAGCAGCAGGTCACAGACTGGGAGATGGTAAAGTACACAGAGCAGGATCTCATCTGAGAGGTTTAAGAGGCCCACAGAATCTGCACTCTGCTCTCCCTCCTCTTCACAGGCACCCTGAGTCAAGACACAGAGTTGTACAATTATAAAAGGCATTTTAATGTTAACTTCATGTTTCTTAGGCTTGTGTGTTTAATTTATAGGGCTATGCATTAAAACAGTTCAATAATTGCTGCAATAGCTTGAGACTCAAACTTAAAGGCTAGATTTTACTACAACCAAGTGTCTCTCTTAAATACTTGAAATGGCTATTTTTAAAAATACGAGAAAATCTGTAACGATTCCAAATGTCATCTGGACAATTGAAACCCAACAACAGATCCATGATGCGGTGCTGTCACATACCGAAGCTGCGTTTCCATCAGGAAACAGCTGCTCTGGACTCGACCTTTCTCTGAACACACCTGTGCACTGTGTCCGTCCATTGCTCCAGTTTCCCCTCACTCTCTCATCGATTGCCGCTTCCAGTTCGTCTTATCTGGTCAAAGCTCTCACGGTTTGCCGGAGTAAAGCCGTTACAGCGCAATCCCACCATGAACCATACTCTGCTGCCTCTGCTGCTGCGGAAGGATTTTTCCGGTGCACTCTGTCGGACGTTTTTACTATGACGGACCAACAATTTCCGGTTGGGTCTGAAATAATTACATCGTGGATACATTTTATATTTAATATTCCTCAAGCTATATGGACCATAAAATATTTCTGTTTTCATTCTAAATCTAAAAGCTTGAGCACCGACAGAAACCGGTGTGAGCTTTTTTTAAAAATAATTATCCAAGCCGCTTCTTCAATTCTGTCAGATTACTCGTGAACACTGCCTTATATCTATCTGAAGGGGGGAGCCAACTACACTGTGCCTTGTTATAATACATACATTACATACACACACATACACCCCTCCATCTTTTGTTACCTAGGGGGGCATTTCACAAACTGCTTTTATTTTATTTTGACCCAACTTGCCTCATAAGACACAGTCTGACATGCTACAAATTTGAAGTCTTGCTTTTTTCAATGGGTTGCAGCTCCCGCTCAGAGTACAAAATGATTCATACACTCATTCATGTACTGATGTCTAAGTATACTGTATACTGAAAGTACAGCATGCACTGCAATGTACCGAAAGTATTTTTATTTAATATCCCAGAATAAAAAAAGAAATATTTACATAAATCAGAACAAACCGGTTTAGATGAAACAATATTTTTTAAACGATGGTTGTACAGCAGTAGGTGTTGATGTATATAAAAGAGGCCCGTCCTGTTCGGTGCAGAATGTACTCAGTGATAGTGAAGTTCCAGTTATATTATTTATCCATCATTTCCTTTTCTAAAAGACTAGTTTTGGTGGAATTCAGCAACGTCGAACTAACATGGAGGGACCACATCCATATTGAACTTTACCAGAAAGGTAATCTTGTCACGTCCACAAATATGTACCTTCCTCATATTTGACAGTGGCTGTAGTGCTCATTAGGAGTATTAGGAGAAGTTAGTTTGGTTTTAAGGGGGCAGGCGGTAGACTGGCAGAAGCTTGCTCCAGAAAAGCCAGTGGTCCCGGTGGAGGCAAATCTGTGGGCTTACGCTGCTGTCCGCTCACATCCTCAAGCACCTGCTGCCAGTGGTGCAGTTTGGCCAAATGCTTCTGAACCAGCAATTCTTTTCTCTGCAGCTCATTCCGTAACTCAGACACATCCTGAAATGAAATAAACATGGAATAATATTACAGTCATTGTTAATGACTTCATATCATGTAATCACTGAACCCACCTCCTTCACGACCTGTTCGGGTTTCTGTACAGACAATTGAAGTCGTTTCTGCAAAAAGAAGCACTCCGTCTGTCGAGCCACATCCAGAAACTTCTGGATGCACTGATCCACACCTGTAATAAAAAATAGAAGCAGATAAAGCAATGAGATGCTCAACAGCAAAGGAAGTACTAACCATACTGTTCATACCAGTTCGAATTTCCTCTTGGTCAGTTCCATTCACATAATCTTGACTTACAAGTGATGCAAAACAGGCCTACAAAATAAACACCAAATATGTAACCAATAAAGCAGCCACTTTTTGCATAATGATTCAATCTGATGCAATAAATAATTTTTTATTATGAGCATGTTATACAAGCAGGCTACAGTAGTAAAGAATGTACAGAAAACAACAACTGGACTACTGCCAGTTATTATGGACAAATGCCAAAAAGAAAAAAAAAAACAACTAATAATACATCAACTTATTCAAAATAAGGCACCACGTTCAGCACTTCACTGTCCATACAGCACTACTGTGAACACAATTACATGGCAAGTAAACATGCTTGAAGGTGGAAAGTAGAGCAAGAGCGGCTCTTCTTATTACAGCATGGAAAATCCTACACTAAGGGTACCCTAAATCATGTATGATCAATTACAACACAATTCAGAGTCGAATGGACATGCTACAAGATGGGGAACTGCGGGTCAATTTCTCATCTCAAGAGCCCAACCTAACTTTCTTCAACAAACCACTATCTATAGAGCCATGACAGCTTGGTGCCATTTAACTCTTATTATAACCATGATCAAACAGAGGTCAGCTTTTAAGAAACAAACCAAATGCTTTTTGGTAAACTGTACTGGTAAATGCTATGATCTTTAAATTGCTACAGATGTAATTCTCTGTCCTCTCCTCACTATCTCTCTTGCACACTTGACAATGTATTTGCCTGAAAGTGTTGAATGATATCCCAGTATTAAAGAAGTGTGTTCTTGATCTGGACAATGTGCTGACTACTGTCAAACAAAAACTTTATTGAATCTGGGCAAAAAGCTCACAAAATTATAAACAGATGTGTCCTACAAACTAGAAGACTAATGATCTTTTTTGTGATAAGTCAAATGTAAAGAGTTGTCATTAAAAGGGGGATGATGCTAACAGATTAGCACATGTAGGCTATCCCAGTACCTCGAATGAAGCCTCCAGTTCGTCCACCAGGGTGTTACTCCCAGGGCCCCTCGGACCTGGGACTCCGGGACCAGGAAAGCCAGGCTGACTCGGTCCACCAGGACCACCAACGGGAATCTGACCAGGAGCCTGCTGCCCAGGAAACATCCCACCCATGGAAGACGCCATGTTGGTGCAATGTTTTTTTTTCGTTTGTGCGTATGTCCTGCGCATGCGCACTCTGTTCAGCAGCCGCTAAATAGCAAGCAAAACCTGGAATTTAACAACATCATATCAGATGGACTAAAAGCACCCCGAACTGTAATGCCTTTTTCAATGAGTTTTTTGTTTTTTTTAATCTCTCTCACAAATTTTTATATATAATATAATATAATATAATATAATATAATATAATATACATACATACATACATACATACATACATACATACATACATACATACATACATACATACATACATACATACATACATACATACATACATACATACATACATACATACATACATACATACATACATACCAATGTCCCTTGCTGCTGCCTTTTTGGTTGTTGGTTTACCCTGAAACCTGTTGCAAAACCTGGCGATTTATTGATCAAATATGATTTTATATTCCCATTGTTAACAAAATTGATTTTGATTTATCTATTAAAGCTTTTTCACATAAGGTTCTCTGAGATAAAATGGCATCTAACCTTCACCAAGCCATACATGCCAAAGAGGAAGCAGCGAGTCATTACTTTCATTACTACACCTTGATCTTGCGTTCTGTTCCTTAGCACTGAATTTCATCATTAACTGTGAATGCTGTCCCCTCTACTGGGTAAAAGACAACATCAACTGAATTCCTTTCTTTCATAAGGACAGTGTTCTGTTCAGGTATTTGGCACAGTCACAATAGAGAGATAGTAGTCAAGAATTGTTTGGTAGGGTCTAATAAAATGAGTTATGCTTTTCAAACAAAATGTATTTACAAAAGTGCTTTTTTATTACATCCAAGAAGAAAATCAGTTTACACAATTAACCACTCTTAGCCAAACCAGCTGCAAACTCAACTAAAGTACGTGTTGGTCTTCCAGACATTCCTTTTCTTAAATATGGAACCTCATCTTTGTTGCTCATCACTCCAGCAATATCCAGATGAGCCCAATGTGGAAGAGTGACAAACTCTCTCAGAAAGGCAGCAGCTGTGCACGCTCCTCCAGACCTAGGGGAAAGCGATAAGAACGTAGAGCTACCAGACACTGAGATCTCTCTATAGGTGGCAGTCAATGAGCATGAGATACATACCGGCTGTACTTGCCGATGTTGTTGAGGTCAGCCAGCTGGCTGTCAGTCACCTGTTTGGTGTAGTGCTGGAACAGAGGCATCCTCCATACTCTGTCACCAGTCACAACACTGGCCTATAGACACACAGCAGTAGTCAGAGCAGGAAAGTGAAGTTAACACATGCATAATGAGACATTAGAACCTAACAGTACCTTATGTAACTGCTCCCACAGCCAGTCAGAGTTTGTGAAGACCCCTGTGGCTGCTGAGCCAAGAGCTACATCCATAGCACCTGTAAAATGGGACAGCATTAGGGGTGAAATCCGCATTTGTAATATTTTAGCTTGATTAAATAAACACGTCACCAGTAAGTGTAGCAACATTGACAATAGCTCTGGGATTGAATGAGTGTCCATAACACAGGGCATCGGCAAGAATGAGTCTGCCTTCTGCATCAGTGTTGTCAACCTGGAACAAAAACCCTTACCATAAGTTCACGGCTATAAGGCGCAGTTAAAAGTTTGAAATTTTCTGCAAAATGTATGGAGCGCCCTATGGTGCGGTGCGCCTAATGTACAGTCTTTTACAACGTCCACTTCTGGAGAGCGGACTGAGGAGAGGACAGCCTGAGAATGGTAAAGGGGGAATGGTGGGCGTGAAAGAAAACACAACCCAAATAGTATAAAAGCGCAGGTATGCGTATTATGCAAAACAACATCGTTTTGGCAACCCTTTAAATGCCACCTAAGAGACACTCTTATGAAGTGCAGTTTAAACTGCAAGCTTTCAGCTACGCGGAGGAACATGGCAATCGAGCAGCCGCGAGACATTTCAACATTAATGAATCCATGGTTCGCAAGTGGAGGAAGCTGGAAAACGATCTCCGACAAGTGAAGAAGTCGCAGCGGAGTTTTCGCGGACAAAAGGCGAGGTGGCCCAAGTTGGAAGACCGACTGGAGCGATGGATTTATGACCAAAGAACAGCTGGGAGAAGCGTCTCTACAGTCAAAGTTAGTCAAATACTTTATTAAAGCACAACCGAACACAGTTTCTCCTTTGCCGTTTTTTAGAGCACAAACTAACATGCATGTTTTACCGTCCCTGCGCCCTAAGGCCCGGTGCGCCTTTTATATGTGTTAAATGCAGAAAAAGCACCGTAACTGAAACTGCGCTTTATAATCCCGTACGAATTATAGCTGTGAAATTACGGTAAGTATATTTCAAACAAATCTAACTACAACACTGAAATATTTATGCCTTCACCTGAATAGTCTTTCCATTCTTGGCTTTGACTACATCCCCAGGTTTGGTAGCCTTTCCACTGGGCATATTCTCACACAGGGGAGCCAGGCCTAAAAGAAATTAAAGAATGAACTGTGCCCATCAACCATCTCTTTATTGTTTTTGGTTATTCTAAGTTCTATGTGCACCAAGCATATAAACTAAACTTACCAATCAGGTTGACTGGCAGTTTAAGAGCTGCAGCTGTGACCACGGAGGCACAAACAGTGGCTGCTCCTCCCATATCTGCCCTCATGGCATCCATAGACTGTGAGGGCTTCAGAGAAATACCACCACTGCCACAAAAATAAACACACAAACATACTTAAAATTAAAAAATAAAATAAAATGACTAAATAACAGCCAGCCTCTAATTATAATTAACCAGGTTTTCAAATGGAAAAGAAACTATTGTTGCTTGTTTTACCTGTCAAAAGTGATGCCCTTGCCAACGAACAACAGTGGAGGCTGCGTGCTTTCAGGTGACCCATTGTAGTGGAGCTCCAAGAAAAGGGGGGGCTCCTCTGATCCTCTAGCCACACTCAGAAAAGCCCCCATCTGCTGCTCCTTTATCCATGCCTTGGACCTATCAAACCAGCGTTCATTAAAACTTGTATTAAAGTTGAATTTATTGATGGAAATAGACTGCCTCAGACCTCTTATTAATGGTGACTTGTTGCACATTTGATGATATTTTCTCTTCAATTATATTTGCAAAAGCTGTGGGAGTTATGTGATTGGCAGGAGCTTCCATAAGTAGCCGTGCCAGGTTTTGGCCTTCTGCGTACAAAACTCCTTTTGCCCATCCAGTAGAGTCAGCGCTAAAGAATAAGGAAAAAAGACAAGACATGTCAATGATGCTAAAATTGTACATGTACATGTTTATCATGTTATATGTCAGTGGCCATGTTTACATGCTCACAAAAAATCTGATCATTATCTGATTTCTGGAGTATTGACAAATTATTGAAATTTCATGTAAACTGTTATGTCTGAGTAATATGTGCAGGTTTCGACAGAGAAAACTGCAACAAAAGGGGGAACTAACATAGCACGTGGTGATATGTTAGTTCATTATTGTTGGTTGGACGCCAGCAACAATGAAGCTGCCTTCTGTGAAGTTGTTGCTCTGCTGGCAGATTGCTATAAGGAAAACAGCCTGGTCATCAAAATCTCTAAAACCAAGGAGATGGTAGTGGACCGTAGGAGGTGGAAAGGTAAGACACATATCTCGGAGTCAATGAGGACCTGAAATGGGACCAGGACATCTTCCCTGTGGTTAAGAAGTCAAGGGAGAGGCTGTACCACCTCCCACATCTGAGGCAGTTTAACATCTCACAAGAGATGCAGAAGAACTTCTACTGTGCTACAGTGGAGTCAGTCCTCACTAGTTATCTGACTGTAGTATGGGAGTGCCACATACACCTCATTAACAGGAAACTTTTTTTTTATCATGGCTTGACTACTTATCTCTGTCAGCTAAAGATAGGCATTTCACTGCATGTTATCAACTGTGTTTTTAACATTGTATGTGTATCTATCTATAATATCTAGCCATCAAAGACAAAAACGCAAGAGATAATGTTCAAAATTTAAACAGTTGTTTAAATGTATTTACACTGAACAGCTATTGTAAAAATCCATTGATTAACTGACACATGTGTCCAGGTGTTTTTGATTATCAGGTTTTCTTTTGTGCATTTAAACAAACACCAGAAATCATATAAATGGTAAATGGTCACATTTATATAGAGCTTCCCCTCCATGGCACTCAATTCAATTCACATACACACATATTCTTACAGTGTCAAACACAACAACAGTATTCATCTACGGGAGCTGGAATCGCACCTCCAGCCTGGGGATCAGTGAATCTGACTGCTTTAACAATGATATTTATGTGAAGAGCAGGACCGCCAACCTTTCAGAGGATGAACACTCTACCAACTGAGTTAGTGTCTAATATAAGGGTTATTATCCGATTACTGTAGCCATATTACTGCCCATGAAAATGTAACCACTGTCTCTAAAGATGGCCGCTGAGATGTACCCAATAACTATTGGGGCTGCAAGATTAATCACAACGGAATCAAAATCACAATTTGAATGGAAACAATTAGCAAGTTGTAATGGCTGCAAGTACCATATAAACAACAGAACATCCTGTCTGCATATAAACTGCTAAACCTGTAGTTTAGATCTGTATAAACATGTTTTGAAATGTGATTCTTGTATTAGTTTGTCATTTCATATTTAAGTTTTTTGTGAAGTCTTCTTGACCCATTTAAAATGTGAACTTTGAACATAATATTATTAAAACATACATCACAAATCTCATCGCAATTGCATATTTTTCCCAAATCTAATAACTATATTTTTACCTTCCATGAAGCTGTGTTGTTACTTTTGTCGTCTTCTTTGTTTTCAGTTGGTCATAGTTAAACAAACCCAGAACAGCACCTTCAGCTGCAGACTGGGCATCACCACAGCCATCCACTTCAACATGTTTCACCTCCAAGTCCTGTAGTAACCTGCAACCACCTGGACACACCACACAGTGAAGTTAATTATTCTGCAACAGCACAATTACACACTTCAAACTAGGGATAGGACGATATTAAAATTTAGACTCACGATTATCGTGACCAAAATAATCGCGATTAACGATATTATCGCCATAAATAATTAATTTGTTAAAGGTCCAACGGCCCGGGCCTACTTTACAACTTTACAGGAATGTACATGTACTTCTGTGTCACCCACGCAAACAATCTACACATCAAATGAAAGCTACAGCGCTCGTCTTTTCGTATATGCAAACAATTTTCACTTGGAATCACCACAGAGCTGGCAGGAAAGACGTTTTTACAGAAAAGCCAAAAATGCGGATTTGGACTTCACTCACCTTTGAGGCTCTGATTCTGTCAAACATCAACATATTCCACAAAGTTAGTCTCATTCATTCGGCACAGGTCCAGAGAATATAATCCACTGAAGAAATCATGTCCACAAAATAAGTTAGATCGTCCATGTCCAATCTGCTGCAGGAAAGTGTGTCTCAATTCACCAAAAATTCACCAAAGTGCCCTTGAGTCGGGCGGTACTTCAATCTGCACTTCGAACAGTACAAAGAATGGTGCATGTGACGAATTGGGACACGGCCTTTGTTTCTCGGAGCTAAACACGTGTGTTGTCCAATAAGGTGGAGGTTGTGAGTGACTGGAGCCGCAAACAGTGAATCAGTGCTACATGTGACTGAAAGTTTACGCCCCACTCTCCCCCGTGTAGAATCAACCAATCACATCACACACGGTTAGTGACATTTTCTCCTTTAAATGAGCAGCGAGCACGTGACATGCCGAGATTTTCCGTAAACAGACGGACTTTACCGAGTAAATGAAGCGTGTTAATGCGGCACATTCTAGGCGCTGTTTTGCTTCTAAACATGATGAAACGGACAAAACAAAGGAAGTACGTGATCGAGGACACTGTGGATGTTTGTACAAGTTAAACTAGAGGCATCTCTGACCCGGGGCGGTTCGTGTCAGAGTGAAGATGACTGTGGACTCAGGAGGAGAGGAGCTTATGTTTGATGGATTGGATGCTGTTCTCTATCGGTGAGCGTGGTTTATTCTGCTACTGACATGATTGTAGGTAAAAATAAATTGTGTGTGTGTGTCTGTAAAATGCTGTTTAGCTACTACACACAACACACTACATTCGATAGTTTATGTCACTTACGATGAATATTTTCAGCTCAAGTTTGTCAAACGATGCAGGATGTTTGTCTCGTAAATGTGCGTGCAAGATGCTCGTGTTTTGCCCTCGGACCCGCAACTTTTTTTTCGGCAGAATCTGCCACCAGAACAGGCACAGACAAGTGTCATAGCTGTGACAGAGCCCCCCCCCCTTGTGGGCAAACACCAAAACTAGCATCTAAACATTCTATTGAAACCAGAAATATGAGGCAGTCTGGTGCCGTAAAGACGATTATAATCATGCTCGATGATCATGATTATGGAAAAATTGCCATGAACGATTAATCGAGGACCGATTGCAATAATATTGTGATTAACGATATTATCGTATATCGTCCCATCCCTACTTCAAACAGGCATCTTTTGTTTGCTGTCAATGATAGTGAAATTATAGAGTAAAGTGTGAAACTTACTAGATACGGCTGCTCGGATGTTTTCCTTGCTAGTGTCCCAATTCTCAGCTCCACACACACCAGAGTCACCCTTTCCCAGCCCAACTACAGCGATGCATGGAAAGTCCTAGAGCACAAATAAATATTACACAAATGCCTAATACTAGGTTAAACTCCAGTGTAAATAAATTACCTCATGTAGTCCATAAAATAATCTGCTTTTGCCTTTCTTGAGAGAAGGTCCAGATCTAAACAAAAAATTGCATAAAACTGAGCTTTACTGATGCTTTTTCAATGTGGAAGATGTGGACAGATTATGTGTATTCATCCAAGCAACAACAATGGAATCTTAATTTTTTGTAATATTTCAGATGCACAGGATAGATGAATGATACATCTATGACTATTGTAGATATTATTTAATATTAATATGATTCAAAAAGGTTAGTATCCTGATAGAATGCTCTTCAAAGTTATTGTTTATTGCAATATTTCTGTATCAATATATTGCCCTTCAAATTTATTGTAAGCCTAATTGTATGAAACAAACTCATAGTTTGTCTGCTCGGGCATTTAAAATACACTGAAAAGAAGCATCAGATCTAGTAAATACTGTGTTAGTGAAGCATTACTAGCTAGCTACCCACGTCTAGCTCAAAGTTATTGGGATAAGGGACCAGTCAGTCAACCACTCACAACCCCCACGTTGACTGACAGCCAAATTCCCCTTTTACTTTAACACAGTTTCTTAAATTCTCAAATTGAATTATAGCATCAATTACAAAATACGCATTACCAACACCATTATAACGTACATTTTTAGGAGCTCTGAAAGTTTTCCAGATATACTTTTGTCAAATCCTGCTGCTGCCTCTGTTAGGTGATGGCCCTCTCCATCCTTCTCAAACACACCAAGCACCAGACCCTACCGAAGATAATTCATTCAGATAAATATAAGGATCATAATACCTCAAAGTCAGTGCATACCTCTACATTTGCTCAATACTTACCTTTCTGTCACTGAAATAACTATGCGAGGTGGAAAACCTCCTGCAGTAGTTCCTCCCCGACAAACTTCGTCTCAATAAAAGCATTGTCATTTGTTTTTTGGGGAATAAAATCAGATATATGTAATGAAATAAAGGCTTAAGGTCGTTATCTTCGTAGATCCATGGGTCGTACACATGCAGCCAATGGGCTTCAGTCGCCTTTTTATGACGTCACCAATAACAAAGTTTAAACGCGTTTTATTTGTCTCCATCTAGTGGTGACTTCGGTACATGACTACACATATAATTGAGCTACACTGCCTTAACCGCAACCTTAAAATAAAATCTGTAATGATGAAGTCAACATTATGCATTGGTCTGGGCCCTACACCAGATTAATGTGAATTTAGGTCTACTGCAACCGCCCTCCGACAGTGTGTTAAAAAATTGTCAGTACTTTACCTGGATAATCCATAATGCATTTACATAAATTCTTATTTATTTATTCATTTAAAGATTAAAATACATTTATATACACAATAATTGTTGCTATACATGGAAATGAACAGTATAGAGGTTCGTAGAATTTAATTCAGTCAGTGCAAGGCAAGATCTCTATATCTCTAGCATGCATGCAGCCAACCAAGACAAGTCAGGACAAATAATCTTGGAATACAATTAAAAAGACATTCAATAACATTTTGAGTACTGCAGTGATTCTCAGACTATGGTACATGGACCACTTGTGGTAAGTAAACTCCTTAATCTGCAGTGTCTCTCTTGGCTTAATCTATATTTTTTGTACTCATTAGAGTAAATTCTTGTTTGAAGCTAATAAAGCATATGTGTAGTCCAATTTTTTATATTTTAGGCCTTTTTTAGATCTACAATAGTCCTATTTTAGATTTGGTGATACTCAGAAGGCCAAGTTTTTTTTTTCATTTGAGAACCACTTGTGTAGTGCATATGTAAAATATGTCCACAAGGGTGCAAGAGTCCTATGTGGTCTTTGTTTGGCAAGTACAAGAATAAACAAACCTTTTGTTTACTCTCTTCATTGTGAAATAGAACACACTTTCTGGGATGACACATAACGGATGTGCCAGGTGTCTATTTTAAAAAAAAGTGAACAGTATAGCCAGTAACACCTCAAGTACAAACTATCAAGAATTAAGTATGATTAAAAATCACATTATTAAAAAAAAATATTTTTTTTTTAGATTATGCGCTGACATCATTTTGACTTGAAAAATGCCCCTCAACTTTCTGACTGAGTGGCAGAACTATGGGCAGCATATCTGAAAAAGGTGCTTCTTTGCTTTTTATTGCCTCATTTTTGTCCGTGGAGCTGTTTTTTTTAGCCACAATAATTATTTCCTCCACACACAGACTCAGAAATGTTATTTAAAGAGAGAAAGGTTCAGTTCATTTGTGTCTGATCCAAAGTCTGTATCAGTGATAAATGCGTGTAGTCTGCAGTGTCCCCCGTTGTTTTACTGTTAACTAGTTTTCTACTACTGCTGACATGATTTTCTTGCTTTACATGTCAGGTATAAACTAAATATTTAGGAGAGTTGTAGAGTTTTATATTTGTTACTAAGCTGTAGCAGCATTTACAGATTTCAGATGTGTTTTGAGCTCTTACAATACTTACCACTGACACTCATGTACCTTTGCCACTCACTAATAACGTTCCAAAGGTGATCTGCATAACCTCTAAAGATTGTGTCATAATTTCACATGGAGGACAGGGGCCAGTATAGCTCCATGGGAAATTCACTATTTTTGGAAGAAATGTGTTGAACATTGAACTTTGAGACAGCTTTTGTTTCATGAGGATGCGCCTAGTAATTACAGAGATATTAACCACAAATCAGGTCAACAAATGTGCAGCTTGAGGATCAAATTTCACCATATAAACTGATCTGTCAATCAGATTAATTATACATTATAGGAATTATAGAATGTTGTAATGTCACGTAAACCCAACCTATTGAGAAAAATGGGTGTGTAATGCAATGTCCACACAAATGTTGCTGTAAGATTCTGCTGTTATTTAATAGAGAAGATCTAGTGCAGCAACGGTGGGCTCCTCGGGCTTCTTCACCTCAGGTTTGGGCAGCTTGATACGGCTCATGGCAACTACTCCACAGGCAGCAATGTGAGTCACTATACTGCCCACACAACAGGAAAAAAGAATAGTCCAGTCTATCAGAGATCACCACCAGGATGAAGAGCTTCTCCTCATAGTTGGCTACTCGCTCTGTCAGACTGTGGTGCCTCATAGCTGCAATGAAACAAAGCACTCCTAGTGACCCGAGTAAACCTGAAAAGGAAGACTGGGAAATTAGACTCATATGGAATTATAAAAAATAATTGGGTGTTTCTTACAACCATTTTACTATACCTGCAATGATGTTCCACAGGTAGAGTCCTTTGTGGCCCTTGATGCTCTGGTAGGGAACCTTGCGTGCATTGTAAATACTAAAGGACAAACTGACCACAGCAAATCCCATAGCTGCCAGCAGGAAGAGGATGACCATGATGTGCAATCCACCATTGAGTGTCCGCACCAGTTTGGGGAAAACTGAAACAAAATAACATTTGTTAAAGGACCCATATTACACTATTTTCTGATCTATGTTATAATGTTGTTTCCTTACAGCACTTTTCCCACCCGTACTAGCAATAGCCTAGTAGTAGCAGTAATAGTGGTTGCTGTAGGTGTAGTAATACTAGTAGTAATACTGCCTCTAGAAGTAGGACTACTGCTTACGCATAAATGGTAAAGCCGCATCACCACTGGTAAGATGAGCCCATGAGGGAACACTGAAATAAATGTGTAACCCGCCTGTGGTCTTCCACATCCAAGTCCGTGGTTGAGTTACCTCAGCTCGGAGCTATGGGAGACTTGAGTCGTCCTCTTTACACACAGATTGAGATACATAGCCATGGTCTGCAGCTGTCTGCAGCTGTGCACACAGCAAGAGGCATCTCTCCGTCATTGACAAAAGCCTACACCTTCAGTAAATAAATCATAAGTTTAATAGCACGTATTGAAACAGTCTCTGAATCCTCATTCTGATCTGATGCTGTTCTGCTGTCATTGTAATGCCAGTAATGCCACAAGTGCCATTCACGCAGGTCCTAGTCCTACTCCAAGACGCACCACCACCACTACTACTACTACTACAACTACTACTACTACTACTACTACTACTCAAACCCTATAAATTTAAGATAAGATTAAACTTCATACACCTTCACTACATTCATTTGGATAATGTTAGCTCTGAATTGCCAATCTCTACCGAACCTGAACATTTTGCTTGAAAAGGTAAAAGGTAGCTTGAAAAGTAGCTTGAAAACAACCACCGCATGACATCACAAAGTGGAACAGAGCATATTGAGCTTTGGGAATTTAGACAGTCTAATAATAAATAACTACTCAAACAAATGTGTGA